>JAECUM010015690.1:0-59837 GCA_016617855.1 Megalonaias nervosa | reverse complement strand
CTTTATTTGGTTCCTTTGAGTTTTTGTCGAGGTTCTCGACGCATTCAAATTCTATTTCAGGACACACGGTACTAATGGTATGGAAAAATGGGAACCAGCTTAGAAATGGGTGAACATTTAATAGAGTATATATGGGTTTGGGTGGCCAGGATCGGTTAATAATATAAGTTATGTTTTAAGAAAAAGAATCTTTTGAGAGCTTATCCTAGTTGTAAGTGAAAAAAAATAGATACATTGTTTTATTGATGGAATTCCAGTCCTTTAACAGTCTTGCGTTTGGAACGCTCATTACTAAAATTAGCACCTGACTCTTTGGTGCGGAATTGAAAGCACATGTTTCAAACACACGCAGGTCCAGAAAATGCCGCGGCTCATATCCTTTTCTCTACACAGAAGCTGACATCCAGGTTTCATCTATACTGATAAATATAGGTTTGATCATGGGCACTCAGAAATTTTAAGTTATTGAATTTTTAATATCATGGTGTTTGCATAGGTTTACTATGGGAACTGAATTAGTACCGTGACTCCTTCAGTGCCGTCAGTATCATGTTCCTCGGCGAGATCAAGATAAATTTTAGCTGACATTATTTTATATTATAATCGCCACACAAAATTTCAGCGACTAAAAAGCAGCAGGCGTCATTGGCCTTGTTTTCTTTACAAGTTTGCGTATTACCTCTTCACCTCGTGATGATAATAATTTTTTGTTGTAGCTATCATAGCTCGTTCTGTTTCTTTTGTTGGTGCGATATCTGATATTACTTGTTTAATTTCCTCCGCTGAGGGGGTAGGTGCCGCTGGTGGTGGGCTTGGGCTGCCTTTAACTTTATCGGCAATATTTTGTCCGACTGTGGTGCCGGCCGCAGTTGCGACGCCTGTCGCAAATGCTTTACCGGCGTCAAGTGCAATTGGTGCTACTTTACGCGCGACTCCTGGTATATTTACAACAATTTTTGTAAATATATTTCCAAGAAACAATAGTCAACAATAAAATCTTCATATTCTTCATCTAATATTTTATCACGTGCATTTTTTCTATAAAATCTTATCTGATTTTTAATAGGCATTATTTCTACGGTACCTTCAGTTATTCTTTTTTGTTCCTCAACTAATTCCTTAGTTTGCTCTGACACACCCTCTACTAACCTCTTTAACTCGGCTGAATTAACCGTCAGTCTCGCTATCGCGTGTTGAAGCATAAGAGGGTTGTTCATGAATCTATCAAATTCAGCATGTCGTGCAGCAGGATCAGCAATGTTTCCCACAAGTTCCTATGCAATTTTTTTAATTTCTTCTTTTGATCTTTCTCCAAGTAAACCTAACTAATTTTTAGTTCTTCTGGAGATAATGTTGATATTTCTGGTTGTTTTCCAAGTACTGCTTCAGTAACTGGTTTAAAAAGTTTAGCTGTTGATATTGTTCAGGGTCTGTTTAGAAGGATAGCACCAAAAGCAATACCAATTGCAAAGCAACTGGGAATGAAAGCTATTGATGTTGTTCGTGAAAAAGGTATTGGTGCTGTTGGTGATGTTGCTAGTAAAGCATTCTCAGCAATCAAAGATACACTAGCACGATTAATACGACGAAAACCTCAACCTGTAAAATTACCTAGCACTGAAGCAATGTCTGCAAATATTAGTAAAATAATAAATCAAGCTGCTAATCAAAAACTGGCAGAGTTGGCTGATGTACCATTATCAGAAAAGAAAAAAATATAACCGCTAGTCTGATAGTAGGAAGTGGTCTTCGTTTTAGACGATAATAATTATAATAAAGATGTTCAAACGTATATCTGATCCAGCGTTCGACATGGATGCACCAGTACTCAAGTATGAGTCTGTTCGTGATTATCAATATTATTCTTATGACGCACGAGTTCCAGATCAGCGTGGAAGGACTGAACTTCAGGTTCAAGATACAAGTAGGTATTTCTTACCCGCTGAGGCATTTACTAAAGTAGAAGGTGAAATTTTAAATAACGCTGCTCCTGCAGCACCAGTAGTATATGGAGCTGAAGTTAGGGTTGGTTTTGTTAATAATAGCATCATGGCGTTGTTTGATAGTGCTACGTACATGATTGACGGAAAAAATATTGAATCAATCCAGAAAGACGTTGACGTTGCTACAACAATACTTGGTCTTGCGAGATACAGCGACGATTATTCAAGATCTGCTGGTCCATCAATGATGTTTGTCAAGGATACTTCTAACCTTCCTGACAACAGACAATATAATATAAGACGACCAAGAAACTTCGCCGACAACGCTGACGCTGACATATGGCCTGTGGTTCATGGTGCTAATCCAGAATTTAATTTAGGATTTGCAACACGTCGATCAATGTTGAAAGGTGACAGAAGAACATTTTCATGTTCAATTCCACTTTCACACATATTTGGATTTTGCAGAAATGTCAGAAAAGTTATTTTTGGAGCCAAACATACGGTTGTACTAGTACGAAAAGCCACGGACAATGATGCATTATGGAGACCCATTGGTGATCCTGGTAAAGTAATTCTTACTAAGCTTTCATTGTGGATGCCGGTGATGGCTCCGTCAATATCTGAAGAAGACCGGTTGCTATCTTTTATGAGTCAAGGCGGTAAATCAATGTTGTCATGGTTGACAGTGACCACAGATGCTACCCAAAGTGATATTAAGGGTTTATTTACATGGCAAATAGCTTCTCAGCAAGGTGTTTCTGCACCAAGACACATATTTATTGCATTACAAGATGCTGAACGAGTAAATGATCAAACGCGTAGTATTATGATATTTGACAAACTTGGTGTTTCCGAGGTTTCCTTAAGAATAAATGGACATCAAGAACCATCCGAAGATATATTACTGAATTTCGATCAAAATCATGTAGCACGTGTATATCATCGTCTTATGTCGTTTATGGGGCGTGATCAGAATATTGATACTGGTTTACAAATATCATAGTTAGATTTTACAACCTTATATCCGATTTATTACTTTTCGCTCGAACATTTAGATTTAACCAGACAATCAGTAGTTGACATAAACTTTCTAGCTCGTGTGACGCGAGGAGCTATTGCAAATTATAGGGCAATCGCCGTCATACTCAGCGATAAGACGATGTTACTTGAAGGTGCTGTTGGACGAATGAGACTCGTTGATGCCCCAGTAGAAAATATGTAACACGTAATTAGATCATCTATTATAATTATAATGTCATATAATCACGTTAGTGTTACCCTGACTCCTGGTCAGATCAAAAGGCTACAATCAGCATCAAAAAATAACTGTGGAATAAAAATATCGCTAAAAAAAGAACTGATGAGCGGTTCAAATAAATTATCGTTGACCGAGCGTCAATTCGGAAACTTCAATGAAGCCAAAAAATCAAATAAAGGTATAAAACTTAATCTTTCTGCGGGCGCTATCAAAGACATCGCTAAGACGGATGGTATATTTCCACTTCTCGCAGCTATACCAGCATTAATAGCCGCTGCAGCCCCAGCTGTTGCAAAAGCAGCTGCATTAGGCGCTGTTGGAACCGCTGCTGGAATGGCATTAAAGAAGGCAACCGGACAGGGAATAAGAAGAACATCCAAAAAAGAGGGAAGAGGTCTAAGATTGCTAAGGACCCCGTATTCTTACGGAAAGGGTCTAAGACTTCCCGGGACAGTTTACTGATATCACCTATGTCCAATTTTGATTTACTCGATGCTGCTAAAAAACTGAAAATAAAAAACTTTAGAGGTGTTTTTATGCGCGATCAATTACCTAGAACTGCTAGCAGTTCTGAAACTGGTATTATTAATCTCGATTAAAACTCTGGACCAGGCACTCATTGGGTTGGATATGCAATTGATCCACGTGGAATTATTTATTTCGATTCATATGGATTAGCGCCACCAAAGGAATTTCTTCATTATGTCAGCAATAATATTGCTCCAATTTGGTATTCAACGTTACCAACACAAACATTAACTGATCCACCAATATGTGGTCGTGAAGTACTTAATGTACTTGATGCTATATCAAAATCAACAAAACCACCTCATAAAGTCGTGCATGAATATACCACATTGTCACATTTAAACAGACATTGATAAATATAATGGTAGATATTTACGGAAGATCTCGCAAAGCTCAGCAGCAAGGTGATTTATCTAAATATGCAACTCTTGATCAGCTCAGAAATGAAATCGATGATTTATTAAATATTACAAGTGTGGATCAAAATGAAGTCGTTGTTATTCAGGATAAACAAGGACGATTAAAAACGAGTAACATACAACTGCCAGATGTACTCATACGAATTCCTACCGCAGTTGTTGATAATATCGTTATTTTTTCTGATCAGGGTAAAATACAAGATTCTGGTAAGTCAGTTAACGATTTTATCAAGCGAGCTGGTGATTCTTTCACGGGTTGCATTATCATGAATCGAAATAAAATTATAGACCTTGGAAATCCAACCGTAGATACAGACGCAGCAACAAAAAAATATGTCGACGATCAAGAATCTAAGTACGTGTTAGTCAACGGTGGTATAATGCGTGCATTTCTCAACATGAATAATAATGGTATTAATAATCTTAGAACACCAGAATCAGATTTTGACGCTGCAACGAAGAAATATGTAGACGATAGCAACATTCCTACGACAACTTCGCTAAAAACAATCAATGACGAAATGACCACACTCAATGGTACTTTTACTAGACACATGGAAACGTTTTTAAATTTTCGTAGAAACATAAACAAAACCATTAAAGAATTTTTTTGGGAACAACCAACCGTTGACATAAAACTAGCCGACGTTAACATGAAACTCGATGATATTGTTAGTGGAATACCTAATATTGTTCAAAAAACTAATCTGATTAAAATTCCACACGGACAAATTAAAAATATCGTGTACACAGTAGCATCAGGATCAACAACATGGACACCGCAAAATAACACTCTCGAACATACCGCAGAAGTAACTGGGTTATACAGCTTATCTATGTACGGTTCGGAAATTACTGTGGCAACTTCATTATCACCGAATGTATATTATAATCCTCTATTGGTGATGCTAACCAAGAACATCAAAGAAACCTTTACGTTAACATCAACGGAAATACCCCCGAGACGTTACTGGTGGTGCCTAGAATTCGTAGCTGAATCTTAATTAAATGACGTTGTTAGTATAATGAATCAAGTGACTGAGTCACTTATCGACGTTCAACGTCACAGATACGCTCAAGTATGTGAGTGTCAAACCAAACTAAAAATATCATCGACGATTATACAGTAAAAGTAAAAAAATATCGCAGACGTATGGTTGTCATTGATATAATCGTTTACTCAGTTTCCGCTGTTGTTGCTGGATCCGGATTATTATTATCAACGATAACAATGACAGCGCCTGCAGTTGTAACAATCGTCGTTTCAACGGCAACAACATGCGCAGGCATTTTCAGTATTATCGCTAAGAAGATAGCTACATGTACAAATGATAAATTGCACGAGTATATAATAAAATTACACACAGCAACAGCGGCGTATTCTAAACTATTATCGTATCTTTCTGCGTATCTCAGCGATGGTAAAATATCTGATGAGAGTTCGCAATGATAATGAAAACCTACGATGAAGCATTCAGAATCGCTGACAATAATCAAGGTGAATTAAATGATAACAATAATAATAATGACTGAGTCTTCAGCAGCGTCGCGAGAATTACTTCAACAGATCGTCACTAATACAACACCGTCAAAAACTACAATGATTTCATTAAGTTCGACCAATCCTGAATTTAGCGTTAACTTTCCAACCGCAATTCCTGCAAAAGAAATAGCATTAGCACAGTTACGGGTTTATTATAGCTGGCCTAATATTAGATCAAAACCATTTGGTGGACTACAGCCAAATAATTCATTAGTATTCGCAAATAAGAATAAACCTGATGGAACTCCTGATTGGCAAGTAGTTAGTATTCCAACTGGCAGTTATCAGATAGAACAGATCAACGATGAATTTCAACGCAGAATTAAATCCATTACAGGAAAAGAATCAAAAATAGCAATTACTGCTTACGAACCAACATTATCAGCGGTGATTGAAATAAATTCCCCTGATTATTCTGTAGATATTTATCAAAGTTCGATTAGATCAGTATTAGGATGGCCTGATGTTCCTCCTGTTTATAATGGAATTCTAGAACCAACCAAAAATGAATTTCTCACAACGGAAAAAAAATTCATTAAAGATCCAGCATATCGAAATAAAAATCCATGGTCTTATATAACATTTGAATTTGATCTAAGCAACGATAGATATTACTTTACTGATTTCGACGGTCAAAGGATCCCTAAGATAACTAAATCAGCATTTAATGTTATCAGAGACGCCAGGACGAAGATTGAGAGAGATATTGTTGATGAAGAATTTTTTAAAAGATTTTTAGATCTTCTTGAGCCTGAATAAGATAAAAAACTTAATGATTCAAGAAATTTATTTATTTCATTATCTCAACATTATGACGATGGTGTAAAAAATCAGATAATCGAGTCAATAAAACATTTAAATTGGATCTTATTTGATTTATACATCGCCAATCGAAGTATTATAAACGTTGCGACTAAAGTCGATAGAAATATTTACACATCTCCAAAACTTAAGCAATTATTTCTTGATCATTACAAAATAACAGAAAAAGATTTACAAACATTTATAATACCAGATTTAAATAACGCTGAAATAAAAAAACAACTCAACGATGTCATTGATGAATATTTCCCTAAAATACATGCAGCGTGGATAAAAATAGCCCCACCACCGGTTATTCTTAAACATAATAACAATCTGTATGGTGCAGGTCGTCATATCTCACCTGATAGTGTTAATATAACATCAACAATCGCGGTCAATCTAGTATGCGATGCAGTTGATAGTAGTTATCAAGTAGATCTTTCAAAGTCTAACCAGGCCCAGCAAGGATATATATTACATACATTCACACCTCAAGCGCCGCCCGGGTGGTTAATTGTATCTGAGCCAATTAACTAAATATACTTGCGTGTACATAATCCATTATTGTCATTAATAAATTTCAAACTCACAGACCAGTCTGGAAACATCATTGACCTTCGTCGAGAGACGTTATATATTAATTTGTACATACGCTCGTAGAGTAAATATTGCAGTTGTCGTACTTATACTAATGGAACCCAACAGTACATGTGATAGCGCACCAACATTGTTTTTGATAATAATAAGTATTTTTACATATTGTTTGTTTAGCGAATAAATTCTTTTGCAATCGGCGCATTATTTAGAAAATATTATAGATCTGAGAAAATTTACTTGTTTTATGTTATTTTTGCTTGTTTTATGTTATTTTTGCTTGTTTTATGTTATTTTTGCTTGTTTTTTTAGCTGTTTTTTAGTCAAATTTCTAATTTCGTACGGGTCAAACCCTCAGTGTTTCTCTAAATGATTTTCATGTTTTTTGACATTTCTTCGTAAAAATAACAGATTTCGAGCAAAAAACAGTAAATAATCATTAAAAAACGAGCAAAAAATGATCAAAATTATACATGTTTGAGAAGAAAATGCTGAAAAACAAGAAAATCATTTAGAGAAACGCTGGGGTTATTGCCCTCAGAGTTTTTCAAAATCTAGTCGATTTTTGTTGATTTTTGGGCACTTTTCATGCAAAAAACGAGATTTTCGAGCAAAAAACCGGCAAAAAACGAGGTTTTTGAACAAAATCAGCGAATAAAAAAAAAAACACTAAATATTTTATATAATATTTTAATCAGTACAACATGCTCTGATTTGTAACTGTAACGTCATTGCTTGTAGAATCCTTGGCAGGTCTCTATCTACACATTTATTATAAAAAAGTATACATTTTCTCTCAAAACAGATAAAAAATATGTTTTTCACTGATTTTCTCATTGTAGTTGATTATATCATGAAGCGCGATAACTCTGCTCTGTCTGCAGAGCAAATTAAACGATTATCTCCCTACTACGTGTTATTTATAATCGAGTTATTTCAGTCTCTATACAGACAAGATATATATCGTTTTAAAATAATTATTTAGTGATCTATCTGTTCTCTGTAAGCAATTCGCTGTTAGTGAAGCAGCAATTTGTAACAGAGAGAGATATTGATGCATATTTTGACTCTGATAACCTTAAATTGACGTCGTTTTATACAATGCGCTGAATCTCAAATCGAGGTTTTTTTTAGCTCGTGTAACACATGTATTATTTACGTAACGAACGATAACTCGTGCAGAAGATATAATATTTTATACAACACTGTATAAAATATGTTTCAAAAATTGAAGTAAATTCACGTTACAGTTCTACAATAACTGATTTTATTCAGTATCTTGCTGAGTTAGCTATATAGTGATTTTAAAACGTATATATTTATGAATCGGGAAGGTGGTGCAATGGTGTAGTAGTGTGTTCTCGTACTCAAGGTCCGTGGTTCGAGACTCGTGACTGCCACTTGGCGGCGGGGGCGATTTTGATGCCGTTTTTTAATATAATTGGGGGCGCAAGCAACCCTTGAGATTTCATGTACCCCTCACCATGTTGAACAACGTGGTGAGTGCATTTTTGCATTTACCCGGGGTTTGATTTGGAAGGGGTTTACATGAAATCGTAATGCCTAGACTCTGTGTCTATGCGCTTGCGCCTCCCAAAATAAACAGTAGGGTGATGTGAGCTCGTGACCTTGTGACCTCACTGAAGGGTACCCACATAGGGATATTCAGAAAGAATGTCCGCTGGACCAAAAAGTCTCAATAAGATGCCTGTGGACCATAAGACAGGTCTTAACCATGAAGAGTGCCCATACAAAAAAAAAAAATCAGGCAACAGATGCCATATAAAAAAGGGACTCTTAGGATCTTATTGGTAAAGGCTTTACCAGCAGAAGGGACCCCAGTGGAATGGTAGACCGAATGTCATCGCTGCTGTTTATTTTTGATATTTTAAATAAACACCAAAGTTAATTATTTTTTATTTTAAATAAGTAAATATATATATAATGAACTATGAAAACATTAATGATATTATTTCTGCTATTAAAAAATTAAAACATGACGAAATAAAGATATCTGATAATCTTGATCCTCAGAAAATTATGTGTGATTTTGAATCATTACAGCAACGAAAATTTGAAAATAAATACACATTACCTTCCAATTACAGATTCGTGAAATCAATTTATCAGTCTATGTTAGAATCTTTGGCAATGGTAAACGACACACAGGTAAAGCTATTTGCACCTCTTGCACTCGAAAACATAAGAACTGAATTGTCTCACGAGTACGAAAGAAAAAAGATTATGGACAATCGTATAATGCAATTGAGAAAGATTATGTTATCTTATTCTGTCGAAAGTGAAAGTGAGAACAGCGACAGTGAAGGTGGACCTATAACTGTGGTGATTGCTAAACAAAAACCTTGGCAAAATTGACAGTCGAAATATATACAGTAAAAATTTATTGTTTTGAAGAGTTATTTGACGTATTCAAATATTATCTGCTGGTTGTATTTTATTGAATATGCAGATTTGTATGTTTTATTTGCGACAAATTTTACCGATCCTGGATGTATGCCAAAATATCTAGCTGTGTTTATTGATGGGAAAGTTATTTCTTGGCCTGTTTCTGCATTTATGGATTTAATAGCTCTCTTTTTGAATACTTTACACGCTCCTGTATTTCCACGTCTAGAATTCTGACTCTGTGTGGTAACTTGCAGATTAGATAAATGATTATTCTGGGGATTCCCATCAAAGTGGTCAACTACAAGTCCGTTTTTAATCAATCCAAAATAACATTCAAAGATGAACCTATGTGAGAAATAATTGTTATTTCTACCAACACTGAATCTAAAATAACCAAATTTATCAAGACTACCGACTGGTTTTTTTTTATCGGCAGTTCCTGATCACGCCATCACGAGACGCTTCATAATTTTTGATGATCGGATGTGCTACAAATTCGTTTTGATCCATTTATATAATAATATTATTTGTCTAAATCATTAGTTTGAAATTTGGCCAGATAATCCATTGCGGTTTTTATTGGGGATTTACCTGACAATGTCAAGATATTATTTTTTTTGTCATAATAACGTTTCAGTTCTCTATTTTTTTTTACCGCCGCATTTTACACATAACTGTGTTTTTCCTCTGACTCCAATACCACACTGAACACATGGTTTTAGTCCTGTACTTCAATGTTTGATACTCTGCATGTGATTTCCGCAGTATTCGTTTACACATGGTTTATCACAATGAGAGATATGTCCAAGTTTAAGCCAAATGCACTTATTCCTTGTTTGAATCATTATATATATACTAAAATTCAATTTAAATATTTGTCTTAATTATAACGGAGGAATTATCCGAAGTTGAACCTTTCTCCGCTAGATTTGATCTTGACAGACTACCAGAATATAAATTTAGTGTTTCGATGCAAGATCTAGTTTTAACGAATGCGGATATAACTAAACGTATCCGTGAAGCCAAAAAGGAATTTCATGACGATGGTGCTGCTCATGTGTGGTCAACATTCAGGATCGGAAATACCGTTAATATGATGAATGACAAACGAGGAAAAGTAATTATTAACCACCTTGATAATCAAAAATATTTTATTTTAATAAAATTTATTGTAAGTACAGATGATATTTGGATTATTCGTGATAAGCGTGATCCAGTCCATGTACAGTCGGGAAATAATATTGTTCTTTTAAATAATAAATCCAAAACCAGAATACTGACTGGTATTGCTAAGCCGTATTATGAACGAGGGTACCCTGTGACTGCTGTTGTCTATGCAATATATCCACTGAATGATAAACCTAACGTTGCGGATCTCAAACCGATGAGAGTGTCAAGAATAAACTGTGTAGCTGAACGAGTTACAGAACATTTCACAAATGCGATACGTGGTAATGGCTTAACAGATTTACGACGTAAAAAAACAAATACATGGGCAGAAACAGTTAAAGATACTGGAGCATCTATTAAAGATGTTGCTGAGCTGGGAAAGATATTAAAATTTCCAATAACAGTGAGGACATTAACAGGAGAGATTTTGTATAAATCAAAATATGAATCAAGAGGAGCTTCGATAGATATCGTTGATCATAACGCACATGCATGGACTAATGCTGTAACAATATTTCCACGAGACAGAACGGTTAAATTTTATGGTGGTCATATATTTGATTTTATCAGAAATATCAGTAAAAGTGACCCTGTGTCTGTCTGGTTATTTCAAAGTTCAGAACATGATTACGATCAATTTGTATGGCCTAATGGTGATATTTATCAACAGAATCTCTTCATGACGAAATGAGAAATCTTGCGCTGAAATATACTTTTGACGATATCAAGGTTGGAGAATTATTAAATAATTGTTTTACCGTACCATCGGTTGCTGCCCATTTCGCTCAGGAGAAAAATTCATGGAAACCGACACGATCGGAATTTCTTGAAGATGTCCAGAAAAGTTGTATAGAATATGGACACGGTGGATTATGGAATACCAAATACGACTATAGTGACGTTATTTCAGTTGATATGGTAGCATGTTATCCTGGGAGTTTTCTTGGATATGGAGAATGTTCTAAATACTTTAAGAGATTTGGACATCCATCACATGAGATGACCAGAGTAGCGATAAATGGACCCTTACCAGATTTTGACTTAACCGGATTTGCCTATATAGAATCATTCGAGTTCGCAGAAGATCTCCATGCTATTACTTATGTTTGGTTTGGAAGACATTTTTCAGAAAAATGTTGGGTTCCAATAGTACTATTGCGATATATGCTTGATGCTGGAATTTTAATATCGTTGAGAGTAAATGAAGCAATTATATCGTATAGTCCACAGAAGCAAGTTTGGTTACCAGAGGCTGTCGATGATGCCAGGAAAGAATTCCTTGATCTTGACGAAGATGACCGTAAATGCAGGGACGAACATGATGAAAAACTTGCAAAAGATCTTGGTAGAAAGATAATCGGTAAGTTTACTCAAGGTAGTTCATACGATTATAAACGACACTGTACAAGATTGATTATGGACGATGCTGAACTAGATTTTATAATCGCTGATACAACGGAAAAAACACATTTATAAGCCGATGTAATGCTTATTTATCAGATGGAACCAAACTAGGTACGATTGTGAGCTATATTGATGGCGACTCACCGCAATTTACTCATTTGAGATTTTCGATGCTAGCCTATGTGTCGATAAATCTATTGTCGATGATAAATAGATTTCCTCGTTACGCTGTCAGAGTTGCTACGGATTCATTTTATATACATAAAAAATATAAGGATTTATTAAAACCGCTACTCGGTAATGGTGAATGGGGAACATAGAGGATAAAGCAAGAAAATATACTTAGTTATTCTGAATCTGTCGACGTTGAAATTAAGGAAATATATTACAAAAATAATAATCAAGTATCAAAGTCATCTTCAGCATCTGTATACGATCCTGTGGCTAGACATAAGACTGTTTATCTTAATGGATGCGGTGGTTCAGGTAAAACAACTCGTGCGATTAAATTATTCATAAATAATAATTCAGATATAATTGTTTTGACACCTACACATAAATTAGCCAGGGAAATAAAAGAACGAGGAGTAAAATCATGTACATATCATAGTTTCTTTAGATGGTGCGGAGACACATGGACTCCTGAGCGAATGGGTGAGAAATATATACCTAAGTATATTATATGGGACGAGGTAGACACGGTACCGTTAGAAATACTAAAAATATTCCTTGAATGGTTATTGACAAAGAATACTGCTGTGATAATGTGTGGCGATCATGGTCAACCACCACCCTTTGTTGGACAGTCTCCACATGAATGGCTGAAGAATAATGTAGATTATTATGAAGAAATAAATGATGACCATAGAGCTATTGATGAACCGCTGAAAGAACTTAAAAGATTAATCAGACTACAGCCAGATAAAATACAATGTGAGATAATGCGTAAAGTAATTCCAGAAACTAATATGAATGATTTTTTGAATTTATGGAGACCTGCTGATTTGATAGTCGCAAGTAGAAAGATAGTTCGTGATGAACTACAGGAGAAATTACTTCTGTTACATAAAGAAAAGTTTTCAAATCTACGTGTACCTTTGTGTTATCGCCCAGCAGATACTCGACGACAGAATATTGAAGTTGAAATTCCTGGTGTCTTGGTTCCACCAAGGATACAAAATCTTGTACTGAATGATATTGTTTTGGTTGCTGTTGATGTTGTTGAGAGTGCATTGAGCATGGATAAATCTCCATGGACGTTAGGATACGCTATAACGAGCCATTCTTCACAAGGATTAACTATCTCTGATACAAATATCTGGATTGTAGATGATCGGATCGAATGGTCGAATTTAGTCTATCTCGCAGTATCTCGTGTCAGAAGAATATCTCAACTGCATAGGGTTATTATAAACTTTACAGAAAATAATGATCAAACTGTTAATAATGACATAATAAGAAAAAACTATCTGGTTATAAACAATGTGACCAAAAAAAAAATAATCGTGATTTTGATATCGATACTGAATTTATTATAACACTAAAACAACGACAGAATAATCATTGTGCAAGCTGTAACTGTAATATGTTGTGGCAATATTCGAATAATAATCCAAGACAATTTACCGTAGACAGAATAAATAGTGATCTTGGTCATATACGTGATAATGTGATGCTAACCTGTCTCGAATGCAATCGACGTAGAGGTTCTGGTTATGTAATTGTATGTGGTGGTAATTGTGTATCCGCAGGAATTACTTGTAATTGTTCACGCACAAATCCACGTTGAGGGGCTGTCGAATCTAGTCTGTAGATTGGAGGTCTACCAGTGGATCTAACCACGCTAGAAATTGTATGTGTAGTCACGCTCCAGATAGGATCAGTTGCCCTTTTTTTTACCACCTTCAAGTTCACCAGGTTCATATAAATATCTTACAGTTACATTACCTAATACTGGTTGTTCACGGCGTTGTCCGTTATCGCTACGGGGTATATATCTTTTTGTAATCGCATTAGAAGGTTTCATGGAAGTTGCACGAGTAATTTCATTATTTAATGCAGATATCACACTTGGTAACCTTGCAACCCATTCACGAGATCGCTCACCGGACTTAAAGTTAGTAGATATTTCCTTTGCGTATTGATATCCAAATAACCGCTCAGCAAGTGTTCGATTAAATCGTTCAACGATTGCCTGATCACAATGAATTTCAGTATGACCTCGTCTGATTTTAACGTTATGTCGCTTCATCAATGATGATACTGCACAAAGAAATTCTTTGCCAGGATCAACCTGTAATAGCTGTGGCCATCGTAGACCACCACGTTGATAAATTCGTTCAAACGCAGATGCAACTTCAGATGCTGTCTTTGCTGATAATGGTTCCGCTTCTTTATATCTACTTGCAACGTCAACAACAGTTAATGCGTATTTGTATGTGCGTGATTTTCGTCCACGTGTTTCAATAGTATCGTGCGGTAAAAATAAAATATCTGCTTGATGAACTTCATTAGGGACGCTGACATCAAAATGTGCGTACTGAATTTTTTAGCTGGACGTAGATAGATTTGCCATATTGCCTGTCGTGCTAACCACGCTGCAGCAACATCACGTGAGACTTTTGCTGCTTCAGCAAGTTTAGTAATCGCTGCTCTGCCCTTCCAATATCCTCTCGGGGAATAATAAATGGATTCCATTATAATAGTTATATAATTAATTACCAGCCCCTAGCATTATTTTACCTTTCATAGCAGTTTTTATTATAAAACTAGCGAGTTTTTCTCTGAGAGATTTATTAGGTATAGAATTTAACGCATGAATCAATTTCGCATCTGCGAGATGCCGTTGTTGTAAATCTTTACTTTTATACGCAACATCATGAACATGACATGCTTGATCAATCTTATTTACTGGATGCTCTCCTGGTCTTGGTTGATCTTGATCATCAAGTCGGATATCAAGTCGAGTTCCAGGACCACAATAATTATATCCAGGAAGGTGTTTCTCACCGGGGTATTTAGCCCATGGAACTCCTGGCAATTTCCCTAATGAAGCGGCTATATCACCACCTGACACTTTGTGTCCGGAGATAAATTTATATTTTTGTGTGCCACATTTTACACATTTACCTGTAATTGCACGTCTTTCATTTTTTGTTGTTATCGTTGTCAGTCCAGTGGTGGATGTGGGTACTCTGCATCGAACACAATATAAACTCATATTATTTATTATATGGATATAATTGATTTCTCAGCGACACGAAAACAAGAACCAGTAAAGCACCATCCAGCGCTTCCGAATTCTATCAGAATGATTATAATAGGTCCATCTGGATCTGGTAAAACACAATTATTACTTAATCTGATAATGAGGTGGATGAAGTTGGACAAATTATATTTAGTGGCACCATCTGTAGATGATCAAAGATGTTATGAAGTACATAAAAATTTTAATCAAAATGCAAAATTATTGAATGAAGATGGCAACGATATTGTTGATTTTATCACCGATATTGATGAAGCCCCATCCGTAGATGACTTAGATGGATTCATTAATAATCTTGTAGTATATGATGATGTGATGCTGGACAGACAATCAAATCCAGCTAGAATATTTTCTCGAGGTAGGCATAAAAATACTGACGTGATTTATGTTACACAATGATATACACAAATACCTAAAGTAATCAGAGATAACTGTAATATTTTGGTTGTGTTTAATGGAGCAGATAATTATACTTTACAGAATATTTATTATACTTGGTGTTCAGGAGACATGGATATGATTAAATTTAAAAACTTCTTTTCAAAAGCACAAGCTGTTCCGTTCGGATTTATAACAATAAATCTACATGACCCAAGATCTAGATATCGTATAGGTCTGGATAAAATCTTTGGCTAATATGTTCATTAGTTAAATTGCAAATTCACAAGAGACATTTGTTAGCAGCAGAGAGGGTTCTACCTCGAAGTTGTTCTCGTTGTTTGCGTTAGTTGACGAGAACAAGTATAAAGAATAGCAGTTTTTTTCTCATAGTTGGGACAAAAAAGTATGTGCGAAACCAAAATGGTCTGTTCACCCTCTCTGCTGCTTGATGAAATAATTGATTATATTATATATGACATGTAAAAGTGATACTATCAATAACATAAATGACTATATTGGTGCATGAGATATTAAACAAACTAAATTGAATCAAATTAACACATAGAAGCTTATTCTGGTTGTTAGGATGTCAATTAAGGTATTTGCTAATTGTGTACAAATCATAAACAGTGAGTAAACTATCCTTTCACTCTAGGCGAGATGTTTTCAATGTATCAGTTATGTATATCCATAAATCATGCAACATAAAATGCTATCATAAAATGAAAAAAATAATTAATTTCCTGACTGCATCGAGAAAACATGACAAGTCTGACTCCACCTTAACGACAGTAGAGAAACCCCGATTGGGTATACGCATATAAATATTGCATCTTGCGTGTAAATAATGTGAGCTGTGTATTTTGTATTCATAAGTGTGTCCGCTACCATCTTTAGGCAGGCTGACTGAAATGTTAGTCGATACCTCTTTCGAGGGGAGATAAATCTGACCAGAACTAAATTCTTTTCATAGGGTCATAAATGACCATCATTATGCATTATAGGTAAGTCTGTGCTCATGTTCAGATTATGCTAATGAATTTTGTATCAGATAAAGAGGATTACCATCTGCACTTCAGTTTTGACATCACCGTGTATGTTCAGGTCACTGAGTAGCTGAATCATCAGGTCAATCCAACTGTTTTTGTCGGCGTCTGCAACTTTCAGGTCACCAGAATGTAGAACCTTATTTCGAATATCTATCAACTGAAAAATAAAATATAAATTAAATTCAGATTAATGTTTCTGTGAATTTTTACTTTAGAGACAAAAACCTGACTATATTTAGTAAATTAGTGTTTCTATCTCTAGGTATGGTCCAAGACCTCATCTAACAATATACCACAAAATGGACAGCCAGCATCAAACCTGCCAGAACACGTGTCAGTTTTAGACTAAAAAGCCCTTCAGACAAGGTCGAGTTGATAAAAACCCAATTTCCATTTAAAACCATGAACGTGATGGAGTGAAAGATACATTTGTTGACTCTACCTGCATAGAACTGTTATGCTTAATACCCATGGAAAAGTATCACTATGTGGCAGTTTATACAGTTAATTTCAAACGAGACCATTAGAAGGTCAAAGAACTTAAAAATAATTAACAGACTGAAATCAGTCAGGAGGGGTGAGTTTGTGTTCGAGTATTTTCAGCACTGCTATTGGAGATCCCAACTGGCTAATTCATATAGGGAACGTACAAGATGTAGTACAACCCAACCTACATTGATGCAAGGTTATATGATAAAGTTGTTTGATTCTAGAGCCAGGTGAACTGAAAAAACGCAAGACGTCAAATTGGGAACGAGCACACTTACCTGGTTGACATCTATCCAATAGTCAATACAATTGTAGCTGGCCACACATTCTTACTTGGTAGGATATCTACTTTCAAAATTTATTAAAAGTGTATTCACCTGCTATGAAAAATGTTGCAACAGTTGTTAAAAGTTTTATCTACAGTTTTGTATCATAATCCACATGTGTCAACAAATTAGAATAATTTATACAAACTTAATGAATTATCAGGCCATGCTTTATGTCAAAATTGAATAAATTATGTAGAGCAGTTCATTTCAATGTTGCTGTCTATTACTTAGCAACAGTAACAACAATCAATGTCAGATGAAAATTATCAGCAAAATAAGAGGCTTCCATGTCGAGATGCATTCAGCAAAATATATTCAAATTTTTCCGAGTGTTTTTTTAGAAGTTACTGATAGTTTTGTTTCTTATTGTTTAGTAGGAACCATTATATCTGATGCATGATTATTATTCACAGAAACATGACAGGCTTTCAAATTAAGAACTCTATGCCAAATATCATCAAATTCTAAAAAGCAGTTTATGAAAAACAATTATTTAATCCCTTTTCAGTTTGAGTAGATGCAATCGACTTGAATCATTTATATAAAGTACTAGGCCTTCCTGAAAGAATTATCTCTGCCAAATTTGGATTAAAATAGCAAGGAACGATGGAGCCATGTCACATAATCGATGTACAACAAATGACACATGGTGGATTGACAATAAATGACATATGGTGGATGTTCAACAAATTACATATAATGGATGCACGATAAAATGTTGTATGATGGATACATAACAGATGCCACATGATAGATGTACAACTAATGGACATGATGGATGTATAATAAATGACATATTAAGGATGTACAACAAATGATACATGATGGATTTAAAACAAATTATACACGACGGATGTATAACCATTACAATAAAAGACTTAGTGCCAGGTCAGCTGAAATTGCAATGCAATATCTTCATTTTTACAGAGAAATGGAGTGTTTAGTACATACCTTGGCATTCAGATGTAAGGCATACATACTTTGCCATTCAGAGGTACAGCACACACCTGCCTTGCCATCCAGAGGTAAGGCAGGCATAAACCTTGTCATTCAGAGAAAAGGTACACACATACCTTATCATTCAGAGGTACAGTACACATATGCCTTCCTATTCAGAGGTAAGGTAAAAGGAAAACAATATTAAGCATTTTTTGTTCTTTCTGTATAATTATATATTATAATTATAATTACAATTCTGTTCAAGGTTAACCATTACTTACATCAGACAATATTTGTGTGTTGGGGAGATCCTTTCTGAACCAATTGCAGTATTTCATAAGTGACAAAATCGCAGGAGAATCAAGTTCCTCTGGCATGTTTGTTGTTTTGTCTTGGCCTTTTGGCATAAATATTTTGGCAACCTGATAAGCGTCAATAGGCCACTTGCTTAAGTCAGCATTTTTCCAATTTATGGTTGGGTTTTGGGGATCATCATGAACAGCAAGAATATGACGAAGCCATTTGTCACATATACTGTTCTTGCAATTTATGTACCAATTGCCATGTTTTCCTCCGGTTAGTTTGATATTTTTCCATGAGCAACAGCCACATTGAGTCACTGTAGGCGAACCACAAGGAATACTGGAGACCTTTAGTTTGATGTCACCATGGAGCTTATTAACCTCGTTATCTATGTAGTCATGCAGGGCTTCCTTCATGATAATCAAGGAGTGGCTACATCTGAGCCAGTTCTTGTACTGTCCATCACTGAATCTGGCTGGTGTACTCATGGCTTGAGCATTCCTGAAAGAACAGTAAGACAATGATACATCATACATCTGAGTAAGACCCTGTATTTTGTCTTACATAATTTTCCAAGGGTCCAGCTTCAATGGAGTAGGCCCCTCAACCTATTAATTTAAGCCTGGATCTGATTGTTTGTTTAGCATGAAATTACCATTGCTCAAATGTACTGAGTAGTGACCATGAACAGTATGAAATGTTGTTTTGGTGAATTTTGTATAAAAGGGGCCAAAGGTGATAGGCGTAGAGACGGAACAGTATGTCTTTATGAACAATCAAGAATTAAATTCAAGCGCAAGAAATGCAATAAAAAAAACTAAAAAATTTTAAGCAACCTTTGACCATATTCCAAGTCCAATTTGGGTGTCCCATTGCAAAAAAGACGCTTAATTGCAATCTTTGGTGTCACAAAGATCCCTCCATGGTGCCCATAATGTGCATACAAAGACCAAGAAAGTAAAGATAACAAACCACCATGGTTGATTTTAGACTCAACCAAGTATATTACAAGTTTACTAAACAGAGTGCCCAAGAAGCACAAGGCAATTAGCGAAAAGTATATTTTTAGTAATCTAAAATCTTGACTATATACATCATGAACATGCCATTAAAGAAGATAAATTTGTATTACGCAGTTCCTGCAAGCATTGATAATTCTTTTATTGGCAGATGTCTGCCTGTTTGACCCAAACTTTACAGTTTTCTTCAATACAAGTGAACAAGCCATCCACAAAAATTGTGCTAAGTCCGTGAAGTAGAACGTATGTCATTGGGCAGAAACAACTGGTTTTTTTTTCAGTGACCTTGAGCTTTGATCTCTTGACCCCTAAAACAAAGCCTTCTCACTTACCCGACAATAGTAAACTGTAGTTGTTCCCACCCCCACATTACAGCAATAGATAAAAGGTGTAAAAGCAACTGTATTGCAAACTTATCAGATCAAGGGATCCGATGTACAACCTCTAACCCTTTCATGATTAGTATTTTCTCACAAATATTTATATAGAGATTTTCATTTTGTGTTTGGACCAGGATGAAGTATTATTAATAATGATCATTTATCAGTTTCACTTTTCTACTATTTACGTTTATATACAATACTCAACATTTGGCTGCATGGTGGTGCAACAAATAAATAGAACTTATTGGACTGGGTGAACCAAATGAATTAAGTCACATATGGCTTGACTGGACACATCAAAATCTGCAAAGTGCAATTTAAATAACGTATCAATAGTACTGACTATTATAAGGAGTTTACATTTATCATTCAGGGTCAAACTAGCCTCAAACATTTGGCCAAAGTGATTTCTCCCTCGTGTCTAAATGAGGCAAGGTCATGAGCTCAAACTAGGAGGGATGCGTCATAAGTCCAATTTTGAAAGATCTCTCACAAAGAAAATAAATTATTGATCACATGTCTTAATTCCTGCATTCCTCGCATGAGGGGAGCAGATCCGAAAATCTCTCAAAGATTTATTTTCTTACCACTGTGTATGTTTGGTGTTATGTTGCACATTCCCTTTGTGACTCAAATAAGTATAATAGATAGATCTTACAGGTATTTTGTATATTGTCACCATATTGGTGGATAGCATGCAACTCCCAAAACTGCAAGTATAGAAAATGGGAGTTACTCTCCTGGCCTGTAAGTGAACATGATGGGGACATTGTTTGCCAAATAGGTCAAACATGTTTCTGAAACATTGTGATTCTAATTTCACTGACTAGAGTATAGACAATAAAGGTACAGTAGTTTGATAACCTTTTGCAACAAACCTGACGTTAAAAATTATTACCAATTATTAGTCAAGATTTCTTTTAGATCCTATCATAACAAGTTAGAATTTAGAACATATTTAAACCATCACATTCGACTCAACTTATATTTTGTCTTTTCTGATGAATGAACAAAGATTCTATGACCAACCCTGGCAATCGTAAAATTAACATTCCATCTGAGTATAGTACATGCAAAGAAATCTAAATTGCTCGACATATCTATTTCTTCATGAGAAGAATTAAATCTTCAGCAACGTACACAGAGACGAGAATATAGAAACCCTGCATTTCCAGAGTATACACATTCAGCATAGGTAGTACTTTTATTTTGAAGCTACATCATTAGCTACATAATTGTCAATTGTCTAATTGACAATTCTGAAATGCTTCAATATTATTTACCATAACCACAACTTCAAATCATGCAATCATGGCATCTGAGAGATCTTTGTGTTCAATAGAACAGCATAACTTATCCTGATACTGTTTGTTAAATAATTCGAACACTTTTGCTGGCGTTATTAATGTTATTGAAAATTGGTCTGCTGGTATATTATGATGATCACGATGATCACCTCTCCTTGGTGTAGAATATCCTGCTTTAAACTCTAAATGGTCAAGAGATTTATAACCATGTAGAGAAACCTTAACTGAAAACTTAAACAAGCATTTGTTTTGTCAGATATGAAATAAATATCGTGTGGCTGAATAGGAATAAAAGAACAATGCCTCTGATTGTAAAGTTACACTATTACAATAGCCTTTGAAAGCTTTTTAGCTTATGACGATTGTAAATGAAAATTAACAAGATTTTCCAAAGATATTGGCCTTGATTTAGGAAACGCTGGGAGGGTGTATGTGCATGGGGATTAAATGACCTGGTTTACTATAGTCTGAATAGGACAATTTATACAAAGGTCTGGGTCCTATTGTCATGCTTAAATGCATTTACTGAAGCCTTTGTCAAGATATTAAAATGACCTCAGTTTCCCTCAATAATACAATTCTGAGGTACACTGAGATGAAAGAGTAATGCTAATTGATTATATGGTCCAAACAAAAAAGCGATACATCCAAGCTTTGATACATATGGATACAATACATTACACAAGCTGTTATCAAAATGAGTGAATGCATATTATCTTTGCTACAGTAGGCAATACAACAACCAGAATGTCTAATGCACCCATTATAGGATTTACTAGTCTGTTCAAGTCTCTGATACAATCTGCGTGGAAAAGCAGAGACAGTCAGAGGAGATTTCTTTTATCAGGCTTTTGCTAATCAAGACTATCATAAATTTTAAAGGGGTAAGTGTAGTACTATGCAATATAATAAAATACAGTGGAATACAATACAGTACAATACAATACAATACAATACAATACAATACAATACAATACAATACATAGTGGATACACTGACCAAAATCATGACATACCAGTGATCCATAAAACTTGCTAAAGGGAAATCAATGTCTCTACAATGTGTTTTCCCCTGGGCCTACTTGGAAGCTCCATTTCTGATTTTCCCACTGGTATACGTATATTATTTGTACGAATACAAGTAACAATAAAACAACATATACAAATAGCCCTTACGATGTAGTACCTGATGTGGCTAATGTCTGACTATTCAGTCAGATTGCAGGGGTCACCATGATATCCAAGCAGTCTAGATTGATCAAATATGTCTCTTTTCGTTTCATTTTCCCCTGCAACAGTTCAAAACCAACGTGTATAAATACAATTGCCACCCTAAATATACACTAAAATACACACTAATTTATGCACCGAACAATAGAGACACTGCAATTCTCTTTCTTCTTCCTGTAGCTGTATTTGTCTCCTCTTTCTCCAATTGTGTTTATTTCTCCTCTTTCGTTTTCATCAATTGCATGTGTTTTTCTTCTTTCTGAAGCTCGAGCTTTCTTAACTCGATTTTATTCTTGAATTTTAATTTCAATTCCATAACTTGCAAGTTAGAGGTGAATTAGGACTAACTAATCAAACTAAAAGCACTTTAATCCCAAAATATTATTTTCCACCAAATATTGGACCAAAATATTTGTTTTTCTTGCTTCATTAAAAGAAGCTTTTTTTCTCAGAAAGATCATATTGTCCTGGCAAGCTGGATTAATTGATCCCTTTTCAAGGACTCTAACCTTACCTGGGTAATATTTAAAATGAAGTTATAAACTGAAAGCTTGTTGGTTTCACTACTGAGATCTAAAAAGTGAAATAATACATGGGATTTAGAAAATTACGAAACAAGCTGAATTTAAATTTCAAAAACAAAGTTTTCTGAAATATTTTAAAGAAATTCTTATTCCGGATGAGCCCCTTTTTATCTATTACGACTCTATGGTCTTAAAATAAGTAATTGCAAAGAGTGAGAAGCAACAAGTTTTGTAAAATTCAACAAATAATGTATTTCCCTAGAATAAAAGTGACGATATAAAAAGGACCTTACGGTATTACGAATTAAATCCCATATAATCACGGAATTACAGATACATGTCCTAGTTATTAAAGGTCCAAATATATTTTAGTTTTTATTGAAATCCAAATTAAATCCAAGGCTGAATGTGTTGATGTGCCTTTGTTGACCCGCGTAGCAGTGGTGTGCCAACAGTTGTTTACTGGATCACAATAATACAATCCAAGAATATATCCTAATTTAAACATCCACTTTAAATTCAAGTCACTATTTCCAAGAATGCAATTTTGCATGAGCACTTTTTATTTCGAGTGAATAAATAAGATATAAACTTCCAGCCCAAATGAACTACTGCGCACAGCAATAATACAATTGATTCTGCTCAGATCGAAAGTACGAATAAATAATTTCTAAAAGCAAATTATATAGTCCTCTACTTGATCTTAAAATTTTCTAATAAAAACCATTACTTAATGGAACATAACCCTCTAGAAGGTTCCTAATGTGTACAAAATAAATTTTAGTTATAATTTAAATACAAAATGTGGTGAACTCAATATCCTTGACTCAGGCCAAAATAATAATCCTAATAGCTCAACCATACTCATAGGGAAACTATTTAGATATGTATTAGTTGTTTACAGATTTAAAAAGTCAATGATTAAGTTAAGTAGAAATTGAAGTTGATTTTGGACAGTCAAGTCCAGCATATAATGTTATGTATCAATAGCATATAATGAAACAATAAATAGTAACTAAAAAAATGCAAATTAAATATACATAGCATCATTCATATGATGTCGCCATTTTGCACACATATTATGCATCAGAAATAAAGAGCAACGAAGCCTACAAAAACAGGGTACACTCGCTTCCATTTGACTCAAATCCCAATATTGAGAAGAGTGCAGTAAATAAATATAATGCTAATCTCGAAGGACAGAATTTCAGAATAAATCCTAAAACGTTTGACAGAGTTCACAGTAAAATGCAAGACAATCTCCCGCAGTGAATACATGCAGAGTTATTACAGCAGTCAGATTCCATCTTAATTATAACGGACAGTAAACAAATTCTGCACCTGAAGTATCAGGAACAGAAAAAAGAAAAATACAACAAACAGCATAACGTGGCTGATGAATTCTGGAAGCGATTTAGATGTGGAAGTCAAGTCCTTGTGTGCAGGAAATTGGAATTCTAAAGATCAGTTATCATCCATCATATATTGTGGTGAAGAACATTTGTTAGTTATGAAGCATTTTGATATGACAATGCCTGGTGGGTTATGCATAGATAGAAAATTACTTTGGCAGTTATTATATAAGAACTATTTCCTAAAAAATCCTAGGTTGACTAGAAAAGAAACAAATGACCATCTATTTCTCTCCCTGACTCTTTTTTCTACACAGAGAAGTTTCATACAAAATCTACAGAATGTATTTTCTCACATCGCATGTAAACTAAAATCCAACAGTAAGGAAAGGACATCCAAATTTCAACAGTCATGGAATTTGGAAAGGACAATGAAAAAGCCTTGACCAACGCATTAAAGCATTCATTTCCATGAACAAGAATATTATGCATTAAACATTTGAAAGATAACATGAAATAGTATGTGCTAAATGTAGCTCTAGTACATCCCAGTGACAGCAATGTAATTAGTAACTTGATCTGTGGAGAAATAAGAGTTGTCAATACATATGTATTTGAAGAAATATCATCGGACCTTTTGCCAGCAACAGACAACATTCAGTTCCAGACATACCTCAACATACATTTCAAACTGCATATTGATTTGCATGTGTCTCTGCCTACGCGTGGAACCAAAACCTTAAACGTGGATGAATCTAACGCAGAAATGATAGACAATGTGTTAAAATTAGCAATGGATTGGAAACTGCAAGGTACTCAAGACTTGATACCGACAGCAGTTAAATGTTCATGGTATTGAATTCCAGAACTAAAATGGGGACAAAAGTCTACTAAAAGAAAGATTGTGACAGACAATTTCCTGAAAGGGAACACACCAGCATGATAAGATTACATTTTCAGATGGAAGATTATGTGTACCAAAGAAGGCTAAACTAGTGGTATCAAAAGATCGACGAAGAAAACGAGGCTTAAATGGAAAACTTACCAAAAAATATTTTTTTCAACAAAAAGAAAAACAATTAAAGTATTGATATATATCCATATTGTGACATTTGTATTCATATTTACATTTATACACCAGAAAATATTATGTTTTCAAGATTTAACGTAATTTAAAAAAAGAAAAACTAGACATAAACGTTTGTGTAAAAATGCGAATTTTGTAGCTGTTGTGGTTACCCATAAAGGAGGGCACATTAGCAGCTAGCATATCCATTTTAAATGTTGAATGTGTGTAGGTAATGTGCTAAGTCTAGGAGTAGGAGCTAGACTAGGGTGTTTTAATGTTCCTGTTTGGGCTTGACTGATTTGTAAAGAGGGTCGGTTCGATATCGCTCAGGCAGATGGAACGAGGCTAGGTGAACTTGAGTTTAAGTATCGGATAATGCCAAACGTTGAAATGATACAGAGACAACTTTGGTACTAGTTAAATAAATGTCACAAGATGAAACACTCCATAAATCGGTTTATTAATAAGGCACAAAATAGAGGGGTTGCTCAAACATGGATAAGTTTGTGTTAATAACTGTGATTAGACAAAGCAAATCCAGATTGGCTAAGCTAAATAATGAGTGTGTGCCTCCCAAACGAACTTTTATGTTTTAGGTATTTTTCATCGCAATATTAGTCCGTCCAGTTTGAGATCTTTACTCCGATGGAGTAGAAAGAATTGTCTCGTATAATAAATGGTCCAAGGGACTGTTGTCTGGAAGTATTTGAGAGACACAGAACTAAAGATACAGACACGATTCGAACCGAGCGAGTCTCAAACGTACAAAGTATTTGTTTCAATCTCATGCAATTTTCTTTGATATACGTCTGTAGTTATTTGTTTGAATGTATTTGTTTTATATTCACACATCAATTTTTCTTTGATATGAGTTTGAAGATAGATAACTGCTTGCATATGTTTACTTGATTGTTATAGGACTCGAGTATTCTAAGATTTTCTTGAGATAATTGTGCGAATTTATTTTTCTTAAATGATATGAACAATCCATGTTAAGAATTTAATATTCCTATAGTATGTTCACGCCCATGAAATGTTTGTTAGTAAATAATGTAGTTAAGACAAGAAGTGAATTACATTAATTTATTTCTATAGCTAAGAAGAGAATTTTTTTTAACAAAGAATCGATTATCATTAGAATGCCTGCCTGTCTACATTTATTTCAGTAATGATTTATAGTTCACCGTAGAGCTTTAGGGTTTATTGTGTCTAGTTTATGTTATAGGTCAATTAGGGATGCTTGTACTATGTTTTGTTGAATTGTCAGGCTGCGACCTGACCCATATTAGCCGTAGTGTATATTTGAATTACGATATGACGATATCTGACGTAACCAGAGAGGGGAAAATGTTCCATCCAAGAAATAAAAACCTAACGAAATATTTAGGCTGCCCATTAATCTATTTTAAAAGTGAAATAGCACCATTTATACAGTACACACAAAGGGGGCAAAGAGAAGACAACTTAAATTACAGTTAATGATTTCTAGTTCAAGGTGGGGCGTAAGGGTTTATTGTGTCTAGTTTATATTAAAGATCAATTAGGGATGTTTGTACTATGTTTTGTTTATCAGTTGTCATATTGCTACCTGACCCGTATTAGCCTTAGTGTCTTTTTGAATTACGATATGATGATATCTGAGCTAACGAGAGAGAGGATAATGTTCTATCGGTGAAATAAAACCCTAACGAAATAATTAGGTTGCCTATTAATCTATTTTCAAAGTAAAATATATATACATGTACCCACCAAGAGGGCAAAGAGAAGACAACACATATT
Organism: Megalonaias nervosa; assembly: GCA_016617855.1. Taxonomy (NCBI): domain Eukaryota; kingdom Metazoa; phylum Mollusca; class Bivalvia; order Unionida; family Unionidae; genus Megalonaias; species Megalonaias nervosa. The sequence goes on along the minus strand of JAECUM010015690.1, from coordinate 32,345 downwards.
ACAGTTGGGGCCCGAAAGAGGCTGTATGAGAAAGAGGAGCAATGGGGAATACGTCGACTATAACCTGTCATAAATGTTGGATCTACAGCCACCGGCAAGCAACCAGGTTATGCAGGCATGCTGGACAACTAAGTTTGAAGGCTCACTCGACTGTGTGTTGAAATTTGTCATATCGATATAAACAGAACTGCTAATTGCATTTTTATAACATTTTTGGAATCATTTACCTTGAGAAGTGTATCCTTCAAGTGTCATGCTTAATTTCATTTTGTTTATATCATTAATTGCATTGCTATATTCTGTACACGGGGGCTCGTGTTCTTCTATTTAATAGTTTTGTTCAAATTCCCATTTATTCCATCTATCAATTTCATATTTCATTTTATTATTCTCTCTATCCGAGCCGTAACATCGAGATCGATGATCCTCTAGATAACGCTAATCAACCCCAACCACCCAGTTACAGTTTTCTTCCCTTCATTGAATAAACATAAATTAACAAAGTGAACAGGTCTAATGAATTAGTTAAATCGCTAAAAACACTTTAAAATATATAGCTGTATGACCTTTATAAGGACCTTTGAAAGGCCACCCAATTATATAACAGATAGTCTTGTTGTTTGTGATATATTTAAAAGCATGCTGAGATTATATAAATTATATTTAAAATTCACTTCAAAACGTATTATTGTAATATAATTGGGTAGAACTGTGTGTATTCGTGTATAATTGGATATAATTTGGTGTAAATGAGTAACGAGATGCGCTGTAATACCATAGTCACACAAGAATCCTTTGAAGGGACAGATGCTCCACTGAACGAACAGAATTTCTAGAAATCAAGGTAAAACTGTTTTTTTCCGGCATTTTATTCTTTTTAGCTGTTGAGAACGTAAACCATATAAGATGTTCGTAATATATTCAATGTTTAATGGTGGAATTTCATTCTTATTGCAGACATGATTTTCGAAAACCATTACTAAAATTAGCACAAGACTCTCTGTTTCTATAACTGTTTAAGATAGTGTACTTTAGACTAGTTCCTGGTCAACCATGTTGGTTATCAGTGTGCCTAGATCATGTACAGTTTCCACAAGTATAATATCCAATACAATTTTAGCCACAGTACATGAAGAAAGATAGAAGTAAGCCAACATTCTTGTGGTAACATACGGTTTTAATATTCTGTTGTTGCAAATGATATAACAGTTACAGGTCACATAAGGTCAGCAATAGTCTCCACACTCACCTGTAACCCTATATGCCTTATAATAACATTAGTGTGACAAACTAGTGTGTGTGTTTTCTGTTTGTTCAGTTGTAATCTAGCCATTATAGTAGATAGATCAAACCTTTGTTTTGTGTTATTCAGAAGAACACAACATGGTCACAGCAGTTTTGAATAACTTGGATTTGTACAGTTAAGAAGCATATCTTCATAACAGTACTGACATTGGATGTACATGTATATGTGTTAATTGTGATTTCTTGCAAAATCTCATTCATCCACCTCAAATGGACTTTAATTTACACCATCTAGCAGAAACTTAGAGGAAGCAGACTATGCAGTTTTACATAGATATTACGCTTTCAGATAAAGAAGACAAAGTCAGTGCTTTCCTATACATTATTGGTCATACTGTAAATGTAGAAGAAAGACTTTAACGAGAAGACCAGTTGACACTACAAAAAAACAGTGGCTATATGCACTGCAGACGAAGAATCCAAAAGGCAGATTCAAAAGATACAAAATGAAGCAGCTGCATTTGAAGTTCATAGTGTGAAAATGAAGACAAAAGAAAAGAAAATGGCACAACCAAAGCAGAAAGCAGAATTGACAAACATGAAACAATACTATAAATTATTCAACTGTAGTAAATGTGGCATGCTACCTGTAAACGGTAGGTGTGCAGCCTATGGATAAACTTGCTACAGTTGTAAACAAAACCAGCATCATTTTCTGAAGTGCTGTCAGACTCAACGGTTTCATGGTTATGCGTTAATGCTGACGTATACCATGAGAGGGAAGAAACATCTTTTGTAGGAACTGTGACAAAGACAAACACTGCAATCAGCGACAAAGAATGCTATGTCACTCTGACTCGTCGTGGTTTTGATGTCCAATGTAAGATAGATACTGACCTTCAAGCAAACATCATTCCAAATCACCTATTTGAGATATAAATATTCGCAATGTTGATGTAAAACCAATCAAGACCTGTCTCACAAGTTACTCTGGTAACAAACTAATTGTCATAGGCAAACGCAAATTGAACTGCATTAATTAATAACTTCATATTTATATCACAAACAACAACCGTCTATTCTTGGGTTCAAAACATTTCAAGACTTGTGCTTAATAGAAGTAGTTTGCAATGTTAACCAAAATAAGGACAATCCTATCGTGAAAAATATTCCCCGTTGTATTCAAAGGTCTATTATATCTGAAACAAAAATATCATATTGCAGTTGACAAAAGTGTGAAACCTGCCATTCGTCCACCAAGGAAGGTTACTGCAGCTTTACGAGAATCACTTAAATCAACTTTGGAAGAGATGGAACAGAAAAATGTAATAGGAAAAGTAGAAGAACTACCGGAATGGGTTAATTCATTATTAATTGTTGAAAAACCCGAATCAGGAAACTATGAATTTGTCTAAATCCAAGAAATTTAAATCAAGCTATCAGACGAGAGCATTATTTACTTCCTACAATTGAAGATATAACCACAAGGATGGTTGGAGGAAAGGTTTTCTCCAACCTAGATGCCAATCATTGTTACTTGCAAATACAGACCGATGAAGACAGCCAGTTATTAACAACATTTAACACCCCGTTTGATACATATTGCTACCTGAGAATGCTTTTTGGTATTAATTCTGCTCAATATGTATTCCAACCACTCATAGTGCAATGTTCTAAAGACTGACTGGGGTGGAGACTGATATAGATGGTATAGTTGTTTGGATTCTTCAAGGGAAGATCATGATGAAAAACTTAAATGTTTTAAAAAGAAGCCAGGAGATAAACCTGATACTGAATTTTGAACAATGACAATTTGGACTTACAGATGTGTGCTACATGGGACACATATTGACCTAATCAGGTACAAAACCCAACCTAGAAAACGTGAAAACGATCACATAAATGGCCCCTCCGATGGACAGGAAAAGAATTGAACGATTACTACATTGACCTTTCAAAATTTATCCTAAAAATATGGCTATAGTAACCGAACCAATCAGAGCACTTTTGAAGAGTGGCACTGAATTTTTTGAGGAAACGGCACAGAAAGATCAGAAAGATGCATTTGATGATATCAAACACATTATAAGTAATGAGCCTGTGGTGAAATATTTCGATGTCAAGAAGTCAATCATTGTTAAAAGTTATGATGCACCCAGATCAGGACTTGGAACAATGCTAATGCAGTCAGGCATTTGCATCAACGTCGCTGACAGATGCAGAAACAAGGTATGCACAGATAGACAAAAAGCTGCTAGCTATGTTATTTGGTCTCGAAAGATTTAATCAATATACTTAATGTAAGCAAGTACAAGTTGAGTCGGATCATAAAATCCTTGAATCAATCCTCAAGAAATTTCTATCTGTGGCAAGCCATAGACTTCAGAGAATGTTTTGAAGACTGCATAAGTTCCGTTATGACTTAACCTATTGTCCTGGAAAGGAGATACTTGTAGGAGATACATTATCCTTAGCATACAGATACACAGATGCAATTGAGTGCTATGAGTACATACTCATACCAAATATACATTTTCCAGATACACAGTTAGAAGTGATAACGAATGGAACTAAATTTGACAATAAAATGGTCAAATTACAAGAAATGATTCAGAAGGGATTGCCAAGGGATAATCATCTCATACCGTTGAAATCCAAATCTTCTGGAACTGAGGAGATGAGCTTTCAGAAGTAGATGGATTAGTTCTAAAAGGAGATAAGATTGTAATATAGTATGCCAAGCATGAATGCACAAATTGCACAATATCTAATTGTTCTACTTGCCAGGAATACAGAAAGTCAAATTATAAGAAAACATTGTTTTCTATACAGCCTACTGCAACACGGAAAAAGGTTGGAACAGATATATTCATGGGGAATTATTGCAGTTATGTCTTAGTACTAGATTTAATGACCTAGATATTTCGAAGTTGCCAAGTTAGAAAATACAAGAGCAAGCACTATTATCACAAACACAAAATCAGTTTTGCAAGACATGGAATACCACAAAAAGTAAGGAGTGATAATGACTCACAGTTCTCCTCAAACGAATATGGTCAGTTTGAGCAGCAAGGGGGTTTGGTGGTGGTGGTGGTGGTGGGGGGGGAGCGAATCCTACAACTCTAGGGAAGATCCCATTTTTCAAATCAACCCCTTCTACTGAAATAGCAACAAGGTCAATAACAATAAACTTAGGCTTCTAACGTGCTACTTACCCAGCCACTTTATTTTTCTCTTTACTTTTGTGTGTCAAATTTGTAAGCGTTCTCGTTCATGGCCCGAGACATCTACTGTTGGTCCTCGTCCCCCCTCTCCGCTACTGTGTGCCTTGACAGAGTCAGGAGTGGGGGTAAAAAGTTGCATTTTCAGGTGACAGGTCTCTCAACCAAAAATTTCACAAGGGGAGGCAAATTCTCCAACCTTAGCCGAATGTCCGATTTCTGGATTCGGTCCCCTGCCGCGTTGTGTGTAAGTGGGATAATTAAATCATCATTACATCAATAACAATGAGCGATCCTGGGCTAACTATGGAATCTCATACAGTTAAACTAGCTCGATAGCGACTAGAGGCAATTAAGAAATATCTCCCCGCCCGTGATTCTGTCAAGCAACAAGTACAAGCGCGTCATGAGTCTCAAGTGGAATTTACAGAGGGTACAGAACAGTTATTTAAACCAATTGTCGAACCAACCAATACAATTGTTAAAGCAACTAAGGCAGCACAATAAGCTCTTGAGACATTGTTTACTGATATTGTTTGCCGTCTTCGAGCAACCCGACCACCACCTCGGAAACCTCCTCAACCACAAACTGAAGATCAGCCACAATCTGAACATGAGACATTGCCGCTGCCAAAAGCTAAAACCAAGATAATAGATAAATTTAACCCGGAAGGTATTGCTGCTCTCAAAGACCCGACCAATTAATTAATATTGCTGGGTATGGATATCATGATAGAGATAAGTATGTAAAATCCGACTATGTTAAAACTCTAAGCTGCCGATCGGGATAGGGATGTATATCGCGTCTCTACTAATACTCCGCAGATCAAATCTAAGAAAAATATTAATAATTTTGACATTTTTAACCGGGCAGTAGATGAGTATATTGAACAAGTAAAACAACAAAGAAAACAAGAACTAGAAGAAAGGAAGCAGCAAATTGAAAAACCAAAAGAAGAAAGGAAACGAAAAGAAGAAGAAAGGAATCGGCAACCTGACAAATCAGGAACAGCAACTCAAGCAGCCCCAAGAGTAAGGATTAAGCTAAGTCCAAGCGAAACAACCGGAAGTGGTCTTGTCACCCGAGGAAGTGGCCTTGATAAACTTTGTCCAAACAACATCCTTGCCAATGTTGATACTCTAGAAATTTTGATTGGTGGAAGACAAGCCGGCAATAATTACCCAGAAATCATCAATAAAGCAGCTATTTGTCAGTGATTATTCACAGGTGGTATCATGGATAGTAATGTTTATCGGGGCCTCATCGACGAAATCACCGATGATTACTACAGTGACAAATCGCTACAACGACCAGGTATGCAATTAGATCAGTGACAAGAAAATAATATGATTATATATAATGCCCACCGTGGACTTGTAATGCTCAAGGTGATAAATTCACGATTACCAACATATAAAGTTACCTACGAAGATAGACTGGGCGATGTTGTTCAAGGTCTATTCAGAGCTGTAGCACCAAAGGCGATCTCGATTGCAAAGCAACTAGGAATGAGAGCCGTTGACGTTGTTCATGATAAGGCGATTGGCACCGTTGGTAATGTTGCGAGTAAAGCATTCTCAGCAGAGATAGGCTAGCATGATTAATACGACGAAAACGGCAGCCAGCAAAAGTCCCCAGTACAGAAGTGATGCAGCAGGTGTCAGTAAATTAATAAATCAAGCTGCAAATGAAAGGTTAAAAGAATTAGCTGGTAAAGAAGCTCGGAATATAACTGCAAATCTGGTAGCGAATAGTGGGTTATCTCGTCGTCGCTGTTGAAGTCGGCTGTGTATCAATTTAGACAACAGCAAATATAAATAAAATGTTCAAACGTGTATCTGATCCCGCATTTGACATGGACGCACCAGTACTCAAGGATGAGTCTGTGCGTGATTATCAATACTACTCTTCTGAAGCACGAGCACAGTCGAATCGAACTACAAGTCCAGGACACATCAAGATATTTCTTGTCCGCCGAGGCATTCATTGAAGTTCAGGGTAGACTTGTGAAAACCGATGGTAATCCCTATGGTGATGCGCAAGGTGGATTTTTAAAAACGTAATTATGGCATTATTTAACAGTACACGATATATTATTGATGATCGGAAAATGGAGGTTTGTCATAGTGGCGTTGACGTTGCCACGGGTCTCGGAAGATATTTCGATGATTATTCGCGGTCCGCTGGTCCGTCAATGATGTTTGCAAGAGATACCGTTGATCGCGCTGATGGCAAGCATTATACTTTTTCGGCGCCCCAAAAAGTTACTGCTGCGGCTGACGACGCCGATTTTGAAAGTTTATCCTTAGTAAATGTAAATTTTAGTCTGGGATTCGCAGCACGTAAAAATAAAATTGATGCTCAGGGGAGATTTAGCTGTGCAATACCACCGTCACATATCTTTGGTTTCTGCAGAAATGTTAGAGAAGTTATCTTCCGGGTGAAACACACAGTTGTACTTGTTCGATGGACAATAGCAACGATGCTATCTGGCACGCTGAAGGAGTTGATCCAGCTGCAACTGAGGCGCTTCATGGAAGAGTGACACTGGCAAAGCTTTCTTTGTGAATGCCAACAATGTCACCTTCACTCGCTGAAGAACAACGGCTGCTCTCTTTTATGTACTCAGGCGGCAAATCAACGCTGTCATGGTTGCCGATGACTACAGACACGATCACAAGCACAACAGTTGGCACATTTGCATGACAGATCGCATCACAACAGGGAGTTTCAGCACCACAACATATATTTATAGCTTTTCATGATAAACGACGACAGAATTCTCAAATACGAAACATATAGTATTTCACGTACTTGGGGTTAGTGAGGTTTCTTTGAGGATAAATGGACATCAAGAACCATCTGAAGAAGTGTTTCTGGATTTTAAAAATAATCACGTTGCACGTGCATATCATCGTTTGATGACATTCGTTGGGCGTGATCAGAATGTGGATTCTGGTTTGCAGATATCGCAGTGGGATTTCTCGCTCAACTCCTGGATTTGTTCAAGCAATCTGTCGTTGGAATACATTTTCGAGCTCGAGTAAGTGCACTGCCAGCTAGTGTTACTGATTATTAAGCAATCACCGTTATAATCTCAGACAAAACAATGTTGCTTGAAGTCATTGGTGGACGAATGAGAGTCATTGATGCCCCAGTGCAAACTTGTAACTGGATCACTCGTGATCCATTGCAAAGCAACCGGACACGATCAGTAATTAAATCGCCTATGATACTATGATGTCATATCATCACGTTAATGTTACTCTGACCCCTGGTCAGATTATAAAGCTACAATCAGCCTCGAAAAAAATTTCTGGAATAAAAATATCGCTGAAATCCACAGCGATACAAGGCCCAAATAAACTATCATTGACAGAACGTCAACTAAAACACTTCAATGACGCCAAGAAATCAAAGACTGGTTTTAGACTTGATCTTTCTGCGGGTGCCATCAAGGACATAACAAAGACGGGTGGTATATTTCCACTTCTTGCAGCAATACCAGCGTTGATAGCCTCTGCAGCCCCAGCTGTAGAAAAAGCAGCTGCACTTTGTTGCTGTTGGAACTGCTGCCCGGATGTCACTGAAGAAAGCAATAGGATAGGGGTTAACACCAGTAAGAGCCTGCATCAAGAAGAATGGATCCTTCCAAAAGTGGAAGGGGTCTACGACTGCCAGAAACCTCCCATTCGTGGTACGGTCGAGGTCTGAGACTGCCCGGGATATTTCACTAAATGCTTTGCGTTTCGAGCTTCCCATGTCCAAATTTGATTTACTTGATGCTGCTAAGAAATTAAACATAAAAAACTTCAGAGTTGTTTTCATGCGTGACCAATTACCAAAGCAATCAAACCGTGTTGAAACCGGTATAATTAATCTCAATGGAAGTTCTGGTCCTACCACTAGTGGTAGGGGCACTCATTGGGTTGCATATGTGGTTGATCCACGTGGAGTTGTTTATTTTGATTCGTCTGGACTGACAGCACCAAAATAATTTTTATAGTATATCAGCAGTAGAAAGAATAGCACTCCGATCTGGTATTCAACATTGCCAACACAGACATTAACAGATCCACCTATATGTAGTCCAGAAGTACTTGCTGTACTTAACGCTGTGTCAAGATCATCAGCACCACTGCATAAAGTTGTGCATTGTGCGAGAATACACAAGTGATCATTTTAAGCAGGTCCTAGTGTAATACACAAAGAGTTTATAATGGTAGGTATTTACGGAAGATCTGCTCAAGGCAAGCCCCAGGGTGACATTGATTTATCCAAATATGCAACATGAGATGAACTTTTTCGTCTCGCCGATGTGGACCAAAATGAAGTTGTTGTTTTTCAGGATCAGCAAGGACGGCTAAAGACAAGCAATATCCCGTTGGCAGATATTATTCTACGAGTTCCGGCGAGACCGAAGATAACTTAGTGGTGTTTACTAAAACCGGTAAATTTAAAAACTCGGAGGAATCGATTCTAACACTCATGGGAGAGATTACTGGACGTGTCAGAAGAATTGGAGATACAATGGCTGGCGATCTCAATATGGCTAGTGATACAAGTACTGGTCTTAGAGAACCAAAATCAGACGATGACGTGGAAACAAAAAAATACGTGGACAACAAAATTGCCACGACTAGAACTGAGATCAGTAAACATGTTTCTAAACCCGGTGATACAATGATTGGCGATCTCAACATGGTTAGTAATACAATTACTGGTCTTAGAGAACCAGAAATAGACGATAACGCTGAAACGAATAAATACGTGGACAACAGCAACATCCCAATGATGACCTCATTAATTACAATCAATGATGGACTGACCACGTTTAGATCTGAACATGCTAATCATGTAAACACGTCTTTGGATTTTCGCAAAAACATATATAGACTCGCCGATCATTTCTTTGGAAAGCCAAGAGTCGTCAGCGTTATGTTATCTGATATCAAAAAGATTATCGATGGTGTAGTTCATCGTACAACCCCAATCAACGCTGTATACACAGTAGCGTTCAGATCAGCATTATGGACGCCACTCAGCAACTCCATCAAACATACATCTGAGGTTACCGGTGTGTGCAGGTTCTCAGTACTCAGCGTTAAAAAATTTACAATGTCTACCACAATTTCACGGCGTTATCCAGTTAACGGATCTTCTGGATCTATGTTAGTGATATTAGAGCAAAACGAAGAGGAAACAGTCGTAGTGGAACCCGAAGAAAAAGGCTTGGTCGTGTTGTAATATTGGTGCCTTGAATTCGTCGCCAAAATACCACCTACTTAGAGTGTTAGCACTCTACATAATGAGCAAGATCACTGATCCTGCGATGGACATTCAACGTTTCAGATATGAGCAAGCATGGTTGTGGCAGACTCAATTGAAAAATATCATTGACGCGCATACAGTAAAACAAACAAATACCGTAGACGTATCGTTGTTACTGACATAATTGTACACGCCGCATCAAAAATAGTCGCTGCAACAACGACGATAATCGGAACATTATCATCCACATACATAATAGCACCAGTAATAGGAACTGGTGTCGCTGTTATAGCAGGTACTACTGGCATTCTCAATATCATCGTTAAGAAGGTATCGTCGTGCGCGGTTGATAAACTGCACGAGTATACAACGCTGCTATCAGCTGCAACTGCTGAACACGCCTGATTATCATCGCTGATATCATCAGGGCTCAGTGATGGAATAATATCAGATCAGGAATTCGCAGAAATGATTAAGGTTTACTGTGAAGCAAATGGAAACCAACCCCTTGACTCTGTCAAAGATTAGAATCCCCCCTGTCGAAGACAAGGATTTAGATCAAGGGTAAATAATAATGTCGCAAAATGATCAATTCCTGATAACATCAGGACGATTACTGGAAAAAAATTGTCGCTAATACAACAATACCAAGAACCACGATGATATCAGCAACATGAACCAAGCCTGAGTTTGACGTTAGTTCTCCAACGGCAATTCCCGCCAAGGAAATGACGCTGACACAATTGCGAGTATATTACAGCTTGCCAAATATCAGAGAAAAGTCGTTCGGTGGGTTGCAAGCAAACAACTCACTGGTATTTGCGTGGAAGACAAAGGATGATGAAGTGCCACCACCAAAACCACCAGTACTCAACGATCTGATTATGAGTCTGACAAGCAAGAGTCCCTGTTAATTTTAGATTATCAGAGTTCTCAGCTGTGGAGACCATTAGGTACTCCCCTCTTTTCGTAAACTCACTGTTTCATAAATCCGGATGGCAAAGCTTTCCCCCATGAAAGAAATGGGAATATACCTTTCCCTTCGCCCCTGAATCATTTGCCAAAGATAATATCAAATCATTATTCGATGACATTAATCGCGAGCACAAACGAATGAGCCACAAACTGAGGCAGCCATTCACCAGCTATATAAATGAGTATCTCCCCTCCCCGTTGTGAAACACGGTCGCGATTATTCGAGGAAGGAAATCATCAAGCAAATAGAGCACCTGAACTACGTTGTATCTGACCTCGAGCTTGCTCGTCAGAGTACTATACAGACGGTGATAGCCACCGACGGATTTATCAATTATGATGGCACTAGATACGCACATAAATAATTATTCCTCAACAAATATTCCAACACTGAGGCAGATCTTCCCGGATTCAACATTGATGAACTGAAGAAAGACGCCAGTGACATCATTGATGAGTACTACCATAAAATCGTTGATGCATGGAAAGCGATATCCCCTCCTCCAAGCATTCTCAAACGTAACAACGATCCAAGTGATGGCGGCAGGCACGTCTCTCCAGATGTTGTCAATATTACATCAACGATATCTATAAATCTCGCATGTGATGCTGTTGATGGTAGCTATCAAGTAGATCTTGCAAAATCCAAACAGGCCCAGCAGTGATATATTCTTTATTCGTTTACCCCTTAAGTCCCATCTGGACATTTAATTGTGTCAATACCCGTTAATCCAGTTTATGTGCTATGTCATCATCCGCTGTTCTCATGGATACATTTTAGACTTACTGACCAACTCGGACACCTTCTTGATTTACATGAAGAATCGTTTGTGTCGATAATTTTGCATGTCCGGAACTAGTCCACCACAGACCCCCTTTGACATTGTCAAGGACTCTGTCAAGGCTACAATAGCCAGGGTGTTTTACACCCCTTGACTCTGTCAAGGACGTTGCAGTGTTTTGCATGTACGTTCTGCACAGTGAAAAAAATATATTTTTTTTTGTTGCTATTTCCCCCCGGTTTTAAACACCAGGACTCTGTCGATGGTATAATCAGGGATCAATGAAACGCGCGCTCTATTATTAGCAAGCAAAGCAGTAGTTTGCAAACACTTCAATACTTGTCAATGAAACGCGCGCTCTATTATTAGCAAAGTAGAGCAATAGGTTACACACATTCCACAATACCTCCTTATATAATCAGGGATCAATGAAACGAACGCTCTATTATTCGCCGGGTACATTAAAATACACCCCCCTTCCCTTTGTAAAACACCAGGATTTTATTAGGGACCAGTGTCACAACTTTCACTTTCACAATCCGTTCCACGTTTTGGCTGTTTAAAATAATACATAATTTTTTTTCAACTGCCTTAAACGTGAACCAGTTGTCTTTTTTGTTTCATATTCCTTAGACAGCTCTGATCTAATTCGCTCAATGGCAATTGCAAACGGGGCAAAATCATGAATTTGCGAATCATCAACGCTAACAAGAGATAATCTCATTGCATTTGTAAGCAATTTAATAAATCTATATTCTGTGGCTAGTGTGAATCTTCCTTCGGATTTTCGATCTTGTATTGTTTCAAAATTATTTGTGATTTTTTCAGGATCAAGTTGATAAGAAAGTTTTATACCTCTACCTCCGGCGGAGGTGGGGTCATGTAAATTCTAATCGCAGAAATAATCGCATTAATATTTTCGTGATTCATTATATAATAAATATCTGTTTAAAATAATAAAAAAAAAAATATTTGCATCCCTAATTTTTGCGGGAATGCATGGACAGCACAATACACATACTTAATTCTAGCATTCCTAATTTCTGCGAATGCACAATCATAGGTGTTTTACACCCCTCTGGCGTTTCATACCAGGACTTTGTCCCTGGCTATGTCAGGGGCATCTCACTTACAGTGCTCAAGTTTTCATCAGTCAATCATCGTCAGAACAGTGCCACTGCTTCATGAGACTCACTTACGGTGCTAAAGTTCTCGTTAGCCAATCATCGTCAGAAAAATGTCACTGCTTCATGAGGTTTATTTTCTGTCATTGTGTGTACCCCTCTGGCGTTTTACACCAGGACATTCACTTACAGTGCTAAAGTTCTTATTAGCCAATCATCGTCAGAACAGTGTCACTGCTTCATGAATTTGTTTTCTTTCATTGTTGGTACCCCTCTGCGTTTTATTTTACACCAGGACTCTGTCAAGGCTATTATAGCCAGGGTATTTAACAGTCACTATGTCTATTTTTACCATGAGGTGAGGGGGTGTTCCTGTTTTCCACCTCGCGGAACGCTCTGCGTTCTGGACTTGTCAAGTAATTTTCCACTGCTCTACGATCAACAGATTTATACTAATCAGGCTTGAATTTTTTGCACACCCTCCCCAAGATCAAACCCCGGGGAGTGCAAAATCAGCACCCACCACGTTGTTTGACACGTTGAGAAGGTGTACATGAATGTTTATTGGTCATTAGCTTTTTTCTGTTGAATTTCAAGCTTTGGGCTTGGAGTCCCCAATTTAATGCAAATTATTGTGACTCATCGAGAAATATGCCAGACATGAGATTCGAACGCAAATTTCCACACGTCGAGTATGGGATTCCGGAACGTTAACCGCTCGACCACGGAGACTTCTTACTATTATATGTTTCAAAAATTATTATGAAGTTACCCAGCATATTGTATCAAAATACAATCAAAAACATTTGACACATCCCCGGACTTTAGTTCGGGGGTATTTATTCTATGACTTTAAACGCCTTTTGATGATAAATTGTACGTAATCTAAATACATCTGAATAGGAAGCACACCAGGTATAATACCTGGAAATCCAAAAATAGCATTCCAGGGATTACATCCCAGGGGACGTGGCTTATTGTTATCAATGACAAACGGCTATTATTATCCATAGTACTAACCAAATACCCACATCGCAATACTACAGGTGAATACATGAACCCCAACACAAAACATAAGTAACGAAATACAGAAATCCCAACAGATTGACACAAGATTGTGAGCTACCCATCACAGAATAGTATACGCTAATGAATTACTTCTGGGGAAACCCCATCATGATCAATACTTCCTCATCTGGTGTTTTACACCAGGACTCTGTCAAGGACTAAGACAAGCGAGGCTACTGGATTGGTACTGCTTAATCTTAAGGTAGTTATCTCCCTTCCCCCATTCCGATTAACAAGTTCGTACTGGGAGTGTTTTCCTGAACCATGGTTCCTGCTGTAAAACACCAGGGGGTAGTGCAATATTGAAATTTTATTCGCTGATTATATTTCTTTGAAAATGCTGAGTTGGTTATGCCTTCGGCGACGCGCCATACTGAAGCCCGGCAAATATCAAAATGTTTGGCAGCTGCATTTCTTCGCCTGTCTCCTGTTTAACAGATTTAACTGGTCTTTCATGCTTCTTATGGTTTCCAGTATTAACCCGTGCAGAATTCTGACTCTTTGTAATAGTCTGAAGACTATTCAAAGAATTATTTCTTGGATCTTAATCAATGTGATCAATCACAAGACCATCTTCGATCAGGCCAATGTAGCACTCATACACAAATTTATGAGCATGATAATTTCTCTTCGAACCTCTCTTCGCTCTAGCACTGAATCGGAGATAACCAGTATTAGTAACATAACCGACTGCGGTTTTTAGTCGACAGTGCCTAATGATACCAGCACGCGACGCCTCATAATTCTTAATGATGGGATGTGCTCGGAACGCTTGCATTCCAAATTCATCGACATTATTTCCTTGCTCCATTTATATGTATATATCTTTTTCTAAATTATAATTGTATTACTACAAAAACAATATGTGGCATGCTATCCGCCGACTACTCATGATCGCTGATGCTAGCATCAGTAGATCCCGAAAATCTAGCGAGATGGTTCTCGGCATCGTTTATCGGAGATTATGGCCATCAATTATTATGATTATACTGTTTCAAAGCTCTGTATTTTCTACCTCCACACGTTACACACAACTGCGTTTCCCCCGACCCCATGTTGCATTTCAAACATGGCTTTGGTCCTAGACTCATCCATCGCACACTCTGCAAGTGATATCCATAGAAATCCGTTACACAAGCCTTATTACAAGGAGTTGTGGGTCCAATCATCAACCATTTGCGGCTATTCTTTGCTCGTTTCATTGTATATTACAAATTGAAGTTTAATTGAAATATATATTTGCCGTATTTATATGATGGAGGAGTGTATAAGATTATCTGCGATCAAACCTCTCAAGCCAAATTCGATCTTGACAGAATAACCCCTGGTCCCCCAATACAAAGTGTTGAAACTAGGCACCCACCCCGGCACGTATTAGTTGATGTTAATCTGGGATTGATTGATTGTGTCCGTATGGCTAAGAAGGAGTTTAGAGATGATGATGCAATGCATGTCTGGTCAACATTCAGAGTAAAACCCGACAATATTTTCAGCAATGCTGTCATGAATGACCAGCTAGCAAGGACAATCATTAATTATGTGGGTCCGGGCGAACAAAGATATTATTTTCAGAATAAAATTTATTGTTGCCTTGGATGACAATGGCGACGTAACCTGGATTATCCGTGATAAATGTGACTCCGTTCGTGAATCACGAAACCGCAATGGTGCTAGCACCAGGGTTGTTAGCGCCGGAGGTGTTGCCGTGTTAGATAAAAAGTCTAGACCAGGAATGTTAACTGGCATTGACAAACCATACTACGAGAGAGCATACCCGGTGACTGCAGTTGTTAATGGGATTTATCCGTTAAATAAGCCTGATATTAATGTGCTATTGTCGATGTGACGTGGCGCTAGCACCGCGACTAGTGTTATCCCAAATTGTGCCGCCCAGAGAATCACAGAACACTTCATGGGTGCGTTGCGAGGGAAGGGTCTCACAAATCTGTGACGTGAAAAATAAACTCGTGGGAAAATAAAGTTAGTTTAAGTGCAGCCACGATCAGCGACATCGCAGAACTGGAAAAACGATTAAGATTTCCAACCAAAGGTCAGAACAATAACCGGAGAAGTTTTGTACAGAGCTAAATATGTAAGAAATGGAGCTTCGATATTAATAATTGACCATAACGCTCATGCATGGACGCCAAGTATAACAATATTTCCACGATAGAAGCGAGTACTGGCCTTGCCCCCTTTGTCTCTGGACCAGAACAATGAGAGAAGGAGTGGTGATATATTTGAATATATTCATGAGATCAGCAAAACCGATCCAGTGTCAGTGTGGTTATTCCAGAGTGATGAAGATGGTAGATTCGACCAATTCGTACTGCCATGTGGCGATCTTTATCGCGCGGAATCTCTTCATACGCAGATGACCAAGACCTTATCGAGATACACTGACAATAAAGGGAAAATAGAACGATTACTGAGTAACTGTTTTACTGTTCCGTCTGTTGTTGCTCACTTCGCTCAGAAGAAAAATTCATGGAGACCGATACGTGGAGAAAATCTTGAAGACGTTCAGATATGATGTGTTGAGTATAGACACGGAGGGTTGTGGAACACCAAATATGATTTCAAGGAAGTTATCTCACTTCACATGGTTGCATGTTATCCTGGACGTTTTCTTGGTATGGGAGAGTGTGCGGAATATTTTTTAACGATTTTGACATCCTACACATGAGATGATTCGAGTTGCAATAAATGGCCCATTACCAGATTTCGATTTAACTGGATTTGCATGCATTGAGTCATTTGAGCTTGCAGGACATGTTCATCCTGTTCCTCTTGTTTGGTTTGGGCTGTATTTCAATAAACCTGACCCACAGATTAACCTGACGGATTGCTATGCGAAGAATGAACGTGGTTGGGCTCCAATCGTGTTATTGAGATATATGCTAGATGCGAAGATACTGATATCGGCAACCGTGAGTGAGGCAATAAAGTCATATCGACCACAAAAACAGGTTTGGATGCCAGAGCCTGAAAGTGACAGCGGTTATGAGATATCACTTGCAAAAGACCTGGGCAGAAATATCATCGGTAAATTTACACAGAGAGCCTCATCGAATCATAGACGACGTTGCACACGATTAATCATTGACGATGCTGAACCTGATTTTATAATCACTGATACAATGAATAACGGTAGACTTGGGTGGCGGGAAAATGCATATCTGAACGATGGAACTTAATTAGGAAATATAGTATGTATACTCATTTAAGATCTTCGATGTTTGCATATGTTTCCATAAAGCTTTTGTCGATGATAAACAGATTTCCTGATACCGCGGTCAGAGTCGCCACAGATTCATTTTATATCAGCAAAGAAAATATAAGATTGTTAGATGAATGTGATATAGGAACTAGTGATGCTCCATGGGGCAATGGCGAGTCAAGAATGAAATGATACTTGATTATTGTGAATCTGCTGATTATAAACCTATTGGGATATATTATAAATATAGTCAAATGTCACAACCATCATCAGCACCATCGGTATATCATCCTGTGGCTAGACATAAAACTGTTTATCTTAATGGGCCTGGCGGTTCTGGTAAATCAACACGCTCGATAAATCTGTTCCTGAACCATGATATGGTAGTACTAACTCAGGCTCACCAGCTTGCCAGAGAGATGAAGCAACGAGGTGTTAAATCTCACACTTATCACAGTTTCTTTCGGTGGATGGGAGATGTGTGGACACCTGAGCGAATGGGTGAGAAATATATTCCTAAGATTATAATCTGGGATGAGATATGCACGGTATCCGTGGACGTGTTAAAAATGTTTCTTGATTGGGTACTGACGTAAAATACTGCTGTTATCGTATGTGGTGATCATGGTCAACCACCACCCTTTGTCGGTGAATCGCCACATTGCTGGTTAAAATAATTCGTAGATTATTATGAGGAGATACTTGATGATCACAGAGCACTCGACGAATCGCTGAAAGAGTTCAAAAAGTTAATCACACTGCAGCCGGATAAGATTCAATGCGAGAAAATGCGTGAGATACTTCCAGACACAACAAACGACGATTTTTGGAATTAATGGAGGCCCAGTGATCTGATAATAGCATCCAGAAAAATAGTTCGTGATTCATTTCAGCGACAATTATTTCTGTTACATAAAGAAAAGTTTTCAGATCTACCTGAACCATTATGTTATCGCCCAGCTGATACACGCAGACAAAATATTGATGTTGAGATTCCAGGATCGTCAAAGAAACAAAATCTCGTTCTTAATGAAATTGTTGTTGCACCTGTCAATGTCGTTACAAGCGCATTAACAATGGATAAATCTCCATGGACTCTCGGAT
The DNA here is from genome assembly GCA_016617855.1 of Megalonaias nervosa. Lineage (NCBI taxonomy): Eukaryota > Metazoa > Mollusca > Bivalvia > Unionida > Unionidae > Megalonaias > Megalonaias nervosa. The sequence continues at coordinate 14,334 of JAECUM010015690.1, read as the reverse complement.
ATATATTCATTCATCGCAGGGATTAACTATTTCAGATACTAATATTTGGATTGTGGACGATCGTATCGAATGGTCAAATTTAGTTTATCTAGCAGTGTCTCGAGGCAGAAGAATGTCTCAGCTACGGAGGGTTATCATAGACTGCACAGTGGATGTTTTGCCCTTGTCAGGGACAAGGGACAAGGATCAAACTCAGGAAACCTTTGCTAGCAATGGCGATGATGAAGTAAGGAAAAGAGTAGCTGGTTATCAGCGGTGTGACAACAAAAAAAAAATTGAGCGCGACTTTGATCTTGATATTGAATTTATCATGACGCTGAAACAACGACAAAATAATCACTGTGCTTGCTGTAACACATTCATGATGTGACCCTTGTCTTCAAACAAGGATTCGAATAATAATCCAAGACAATTTACAGTGGATAGAATTAATAGTAGTCTCGGCCACACATGCGAAAATGTGATGCTGACCTGCTTTGAGTGTAATCGACATACGGGGGCCAGTACCTTGCTTTGCTTGCGAATCCATGCTGGTGGTAATTGTGTATCTTCAGGAATTACTTGCAATTGTTCACGTACAAATCCACACTGAGGTGCAGTTAATCTAATCTGTGGATTGCAGGTCTACCCGTGGATCTTACCACGTTGGAAATTTTATGTGTGGTCAAACTCCAAATAGGATCAGTTGCTCTTTTTTACCACCTTCAAGTTCACAAGGTTAATATAAATATCTGACAGTCACATCATTACCGAGTAATGGTTTCTGCGAGGAAGAGTCATGTTGCTTAAATGGTATGTGTTTCTTAGAGATTGCAATGATGGGTTTCATAGAAATTCCACGAGTAATTTCATTATTTAACGCAGCTATCCCACTTCATAGTCTTGCAACCCATTCACGAGATCTCGTGTCTTCCTGAATTTTGTTCACGGACTTAAGGTCGGCGGATATTTCCTTTGCATACTGGTATCCAAACAATCGCTCAGCAAGTGTTCGATTAAATAGCTCAACGATTGCCTGATCGCGATGAATTGAGGTATGTCCTCGTCTGATTTTGACGTTATGCTGTTTCATCATCTACGTTACTGCACCAAGAAATTCTTTGCCAGGATTAAGCTGTAGCAGCTGTGGCCATCGCAGGCAGCCACGTTGATAAATTCGTTCAAACGCAGATGCAACTTCAGTTGCTGTTTTGGTTGACAGCGGCTCTGCTTCTTGATATCTACTTGCAACGTCAGCGACCGTCAACGCTTATTTGTATGTGCGCGATTGACGTCTACCAGTTTAATAGTATCATGTCGAAAAATCAAAATATCTGCCTGATGAACTTCGCTGGGAGTGCTGATATAAAGATGTACGTACTGAATTGTTTTAGGCGATGGTAGATAAATTTGCCATATTGCCTGTCGTGCTAACCAATCTGCAGCAACAAAACGTGCGACACTTGCCGCATCAGCGAGTTTACTAGTCGCTGCTCTACCCCTCCAATATCCTCTTGGGCTATAATAAAATTGGCTCCATATAATAGCTATCTATGAGTAATTACCGGCCCCTAGCACTAATTTACCTTTCATCGCAGATCTTATCAACCAGTTGGCAAGTGATTCTCTGAGAGATTTATTTTTTACAGACTTTAGAGTGTGAATCAACTTCACGTCTGCAATATGTCGTTGTTGTAGATCTGGATTTTTTATACCCGACATCATAAACATGGCACGTTTGATCAATCGCATTTATTGGATGCTCTCCTGGTCTTCGTTGACCTTTCTCGTCAAGTCGGATATCAAGTCGGGTTCCAGAACCACAATAATTACATCCATGAAGGTGCTTCTCGCCAGGATACTTAGCCCGTCGGATCCCTGGTAATTTTCTAAGTGAAGCAGCAATATCACCACCACGTTTATTTCCCCTCGCTGGCAATGAGGAGACAAATTTGTATTTTTTGTACCACATTTCACACATTTGCCTGTAAGTGCACGCGCATTATTGTTTTTAATCCACTGGTATCGGTGAGGCCCTTACATCGAACACAATATAAATCCATATACTTATTATATTTCTACAGCATGAATGTGATTGACTTCTGAGCGACACGAGAGCAAGAGCCAGTCAAGCACCATCCAGCATTACCAAATTCTATCAGAGCAATTGTCATAGGTCCATCTGGGTCTGGTTAAGACTCAATTGCTGCTTAACCTGATACTGAGATAGCTTACGTGGCATATGTTATATTTAGTGGCACCTTCTTTTAGATGATCAGCGATGCTACGACGTGCTTAAGGATTTTATTGAAAATGCAAGAATGATTGATGACAATGACGTCATTGATTTTATTACTGACATCAACGATGTTAGACAAACAATCAAATCCAGCTGGATATTTTCTCGAGGCAGACACAAAAACACCGATGTTATATGTGTTACTCAGCGATATGCGCAAATACCTAAAGTGATCAGAAATAACTGCAATCTTATGGTTGTCTTTAATCGTGTTGATACCCACACACTAAGAAACATCTACCAGACTTGATGTTCAGGGACATGGATATGATCAAGTTTAAAAGCTTCTTCTCACAAGTGCGAAAAATTCCTCATGGATTTATCACGATAAATTTACATGATCCTCGGTCACGATATCGCATAGGTCTCGATAAAATTTTTGGTTGAGAGACCTGTCACCTGAAAACGCTACTTTTTTTTACCTCCACCCCTGACTCTGTCAAGGCACACAGCAGAGGAGGGGGGGGGGGGCGAGGACCAACAGTGGATGTCTCGGGTTATGAACGAGGACGCAAAAAATTTGACACACAAAAGTCAAGAGAAAAATAAAGCGGCGGGGTAAGTAGCACGTTAGAGGCCTCGGTTTATTGTTATTGACCTGGGTGCCATTTTCGTAGAAGGGATTGATTTAAAAAATGGGACCTTCCCTAGAGTTGGAGGATTGGTCCCACCCCCACCCCCACCCCCCACCCCCGCTGCTGTTTGTAGAAAAACACTACGACAAGTCCCATGTATCCACAACCTAATAGATTAGAAGAAAGCATCACACAAACTGCCAAAAGAATTCTCAATAAGTCAAAGAGATGGCATAACTGGAGTATCGAAATACAACATTTGATGATATATGATCTCTGGCACAAATATTCATGAGTCGACGACTTCAATCAACTTTGCCGACTACCAACATACAGCTACGTTCCCAAGTTATAAAACAAGGAAACCTGAAGAGGAAATTGAGTGAAAAGAAATATAAGCAAAATAAACAGTATGATAGAACAGCTAAGGAGCTTCCAGACCTGACTTCTGGAGACAAAATAAGAATCAGAAGACAAGATCTTTGTGAACCAGCTTTTAGTTATTAGAAACAGAACACTCCAAAGTCGTATGATGGGCAAACTCAGGCTGGTGCTATATACAGGATAAACCGAAGACATCTTTGCAAACAAAAGAGAGATTACGAGATATACGAAGATACTAACAAGGAGGTCAATGAACTAAATGACAAGAAGCCATATGTTATAAATGAGCTACACCAGACTCGGGAGTATGCAAACAAGAAGTGGACGTCAAATAAAAAAGCGATAAGATGCAAAATACAGAGATTTTCTTACGTGAATTCGATAATTTTCGCGAATTACATTGTGTATTCTGAATATTAGAAGCTGGAAGTGGTAAAGGGCATAATACTACCTCGGTTATATTACATCAGTTTATGCAGGGATAACATCTGGATTACAGCAAACAGTGAGGACTATAGATTCTAGTGGCAACGCCAATATATCACCACGTATTTGTTTTCGTGTGAGTAAGGATGTTTGTGAATATTATTGGGCTAGAACTTACATTTTGTATACATCTAGAATATCTTTTACAGATCAGTTTGCAATTATTTGAAATACATATTCATGCGTGAAATAGAACTTTGTCAAGTTTGAATGTGCTTAAAATATTAATAAAACAGTGTAGAAATGTGATTAGTTATTATAAAAACAAAGCCCATTTTAGGGGGAGCTGTACGATACGGTTTGAACATCATATTGATACAAATGAGAGTTACAGGTCACATAAGGTCAGCTTCAGGATCCACTCTTAGTTGTCACCCTACATGTCCTATGATAACATTAGCGTGAGAAACTAGTGTCACTGTGTGTTTTCTATTTTTTGTTTAGGTTAGTTGTAATCTAACCATTAAAGCGTTACATCTAACATTTGTTTTTCTATTATTCGGTAAAACAGAACATCATCACGCTCTCGGAAGTGCACAGTATCTGTAGAGTCCTCCCTTTTTGTTCTACATTTTTGTTCCTGCGCGGACTTTGGACTTTTGATTATGGTTCTGGTTACTTCCAAAATTCTAAATAAGCGTGCTAGCAAATGTTTAAATGATTTATTTAATTCGAGATTTCCAAATATTTTAGACGTCCCGAGAATTAAAACTTCAACATTTGGCAAAATGTATTTTATATATATAGCTGCATATTCTATTGAAATCACTTTAGAGTGTAATCAAATTTTAATTATTTAGATCGTCAATTCTATCCTGGAATGGTACAGACTGTAAGCGTATTATCTGTAAATAATCCTTGCGACCATGATGACGACAGCTAGCGTTTTTCTTGTTTATCTGTCCTTGTCATATGTACCGTCACGTGCCCTACTCTTAGCTCATTTCTTTGTAAGTAGGGTGTAAACCGTATCGCAGCATGCTTTTTAGGCCCAATTTGATGCCTCTGCACTTACTCTAAATGTCAATTTTTGCCAATAATTATTTTTTAAAAAACTATCCTTAATTGAGGTTTTAATTTATCCAGACACTAAGTTCACTTTTAATCACTGCCTTTTAAAATGCTTTGCCTACTCATGTTTCAGGTTCTGTGCTGTGTTTTGTCTAATTGTATTTATGTATTATGATGCGTTTGTATGTCTTGTAAATCATGATAGTTGTAATGCCAAGAACGAATAACAAAATCGTTTTTTCTTCTTTTCTTTCTTCTTTTTTTAAGATGTTCACTAAAGATTTTTCCGACACACCTTAGATTTAAAAACAGTTTTATTATGCAGTTTTAGGTGTGTTAGATTAAAAGTACATATATGTGTAAGTGTACAAATGTGAACAAAACTCAAGACAAAAAACAATTATTTACTAGAATAAATCAAGACATGCCGTAGTATTTGAAAATAGAATCATTTAAATCTCTAAAGGATTACGAACTGCTGTCTAGCTTTAAAGTAAAAACTGCTTGGAATTTTTAGCAATGAAATAGATACATAAATGTATAAAGAGAAAGTTTTTATATATGGTTTCAACGGCTTTGTTGTTTTTATATCATTCGAAGAAACTGAATAGACGAAATGAAAATATTTATTTTCATACTTTATCATTAGTTTAAGTTTCATCATACTGTTGTCCTATATTGATACATGTCTACTGCAGTATGATACAGTATATATTGTATTGATATTTAACTATTTTTACCATGTGTAATTCTGTCCAGAGATTCCATGGAAATAAATTTCTGTGATTCAGTATATTTCAATAGGATGTATAATACATTTAGTTGTATTGTGATTTATCGATATCGAACTAACTCCACCATCTAATACTGCCCAGGGATTCCATTTAAATAACATTTCTGCAATTCAATATAGTTTGATGGAATGTTTAGCTTTCCATTCTTGTGTATCCAAATAAAGATAATCCAAACAAAATATCTTTATCCTGTCAAAAATGTTCATAAAATAGTTATAGATAACTGTAAGTAGTAAATACATATACTAAAACAACAGGAAGATTAACTTTTTGTTAAGACAAAAAATATCACAACAGGATACATTACATTGTGGTCTAAAATTTGTTTTGAAACTCAATTATGGGTTTCTTGAATGGCCTGGATGGTGTCACAGTACTGTCACAGTGGATGGCAAAGACGAACAAATGAAAGTTTGGGATCTTGTACCTTCCCCACCATGTGTTAGATATTAGTGCATGGTTATGTAGGGTGGAAGGTCGTTGAACTTTGTGCAAGAATGTTTTCCACACTGAATGTTAATGTAACTCCTGTCGTCGCAATAAGAGGTCGACGATGATATTTAGGATAGGTACGGGAAATTGTATAAGTATAAAGATGGAAGGTACGTCCACTCCAACATATCTATATCAAATATCTAAAGGGGGAAGGAAAGTTCAGAAGAAACTTGGACAATGACATATTAAGCTACAAAATCTAAAAATGTCCAAATTTTTATATATCATTTATCGTAATGTCAAAAGGAGTAACTTTGAAATATTTTCACTCCATTAAAATATCAGAAAAAATTATTTTGTGCTGATAGATTTAAATAATAATATTTATTTCTCCACTCATTCTTGAACACCAGATTTTATGACATCGTTAACGATGTAATTAGTAGTCTGAGAGCCATTCCAGAAACTCGGGTTTGCAAGACTGTTGTCTTCACGGAGTCTTATGTAATCGTGTCGCCCAGGGTCGCATCCGAATAACGACTCATGTGTTACTGACCTTGACCTTGATGCGCGAATTGATGCGTTTTCCCGTTAGACGAATGAAGGTCACCTGTACAAAAACTTCCGTGAAAAAAGCAAACTATTTTAGATCATTGTGTACATTAGTAATAAAAGCACAAAACACATCAAGTACCGGTGACGATCCAACATAAATGTCCAAATACGTAAAATTGGATGGAAAAGAAAGCGGTGATGCCGACAACGGGACGTAGGGCTGCTGTCTTTATTAAGATGCCAACAGGAATTTAGGTCATAAATCCACTCCGCTATCAATCCAGTCCCTCTGGTTATGGCCGATTAAATAAAGACAGATACCTCAGGTCCAGCAAAACATTCGTAAATAACATAAACTATGACTGTAATAAGATTGATAATAAGACACGACTTACTCTATTTCAGATGCATTTCTTCATTCTTTCGTGATCTGTCTTATTCCGAGCGAGTAGAATTTTATTAACCTTCCAAATTTAACTGGAATAATCCGGTAGATTATCGTGCTGACAAGCAAACTTACCTTCGCACACTATCATTAAGTATATTTCCACAACACGTTTCAATAGCATTACTTAGTGGAGCTATTTTCGGAACAATTCAGCATGGAGGAATGACTAGCTACGTCTATGTCAGACGAGCGAACCGTTTCTTACAACAAATATTATAGTGTAGTCTAGTCTATAGATCACGTCGTTAGTAATATAAATCGATCGGCCTGATACCACTGTACTCTATAATGAAATGTAAAAACTTCAATGTTTGTCTGGGGTAATGTCACATGACCAGGCTATGCATATGTAAAGTGAAGCATAGATCTACACATGCTATTTGAAGGCCGCATCACATTTCAAGGCACAACAAGCTTTAAGTAATAAAAAGGCACGAGGACCCGTAATTTATTGTTTTGGTTTGTAAAGATTGCTTGGTTTTTCTTGATTTTAATGGCTCATTTAACACTGTTGGCTATATTATGCCGAGGAAATAGGCGGCAAGTGCCTTTCTAAGGACACGCAGAGGCACCGCGGCTGGCTTAGGCGGGTATCTAACGCACGAACCAAGTATTACAAGCCTGGCGCTCAGCTATCTGAACTACCGCGGCTCCTCTTATGACAAATAAGTGCGGATGTCCGCGAAAGTATATTAACAACATACCTGGCGTGTTTTTAAAGATATGTTTTAAAAATTAAATACGACAAACCCCTCTTCTGTGTTAGTTCAATTTTTCCGACGCTTCATACTGCATTTGAGACATTTTGTCATTTAATTTGAGTGTCAAAATATCTAAAATGTGGTGGAAAGGGTCAGACGAAACGTGGAGTATTTTGTACTCAGATTTTGCTATATACAAATCCTTGGGCTGGGGTTTGGGGGTTGTTGTTTTGTTGTTTTGTTTTTTTTCACCCAAACAGGCACAGTACTGTTACTCTTTCGTCCATCACTCAAATCACAGTACCAATAAAATCTGGCATCATTTGTAGTAACGCAGTAACCTATACGTAATGCCTGACATTATCTGTAGTAACATAGTAACCTATACATAATTTCTGACATTATCTGTGTTACACAGTAACCTATACATAATGCCTGACATTATCTGCAGTCACACATTAGCTTGTATACAATGCCTGGCAATATCTGCAGTCATGTGAATCATCATCATCTTGAAGATCAATACTATGGAGGAAAATTACCGCCATAATTCTATTCATGTATTTTAATTTTATACGTGCATTTTTCATTACTTATATGATGTATATTCTATTTCAATTATTTTCTATTTCTGATTTTCTATGTGTAGAATGTACATTTTGGATTTTCATCGTCACATGTAAGTGTGCAATAATAATAATAATGTAATTTCGTGTCTGCGGAAGAGTTCATGTACATTTTTTATTACACAGGCTAACATTCTGAACTGTCTTTAAAGCCTTGAATGTTCTCTTTACTGTTGAAAGATTGGCCAGAAGAAACTCTGTACTCCGATTTTGCTGTATGCGTATGACATTGTTTACACCCTGACGCGCACAATAATGTTTCTTTTTCTTCCACTATTCACAACACAGTGACCTATTCAAAATGCATGACATTATCTGTAGTCACACAGTAACCTATACATAATGCCTGCCATTACCTGCAGTCAAACAGGAACCTATATATAATGCATGGTAATATCTGCAGTAACATAGTGACGCGGGTCAGGTATATTGCACATTCTAATCATCCACAATCTACGGATCCACAGTAACCTAGCGTTTGTTGAATAACAATACAAGATAAATGCTATCCTCATCCCGAGTATGAATTTTTTCTCATTTTTGGTCTGTTTGTGTTTTTTAATCAATGCTTCTTGTACAGGTGAAGAATTATGAGGGAACCAGACTTCATCTTCACTGCTCATTAGTAGTTTCAGCATGAGCCATGTCTTTCTCATTCAATAATCGTTTTCTTTTATTGTAACGTCATTGTTACAAATTGACGATCATACTTTTATAACTATTATTACATTGTTTACATATGAACATGTTGAAATTCTATCGCAACTCGATTAAAACTGCCCGTCATACCCCCGCGTAAGTAACGCGATGTTTCAAGTATGAATTACATAAACTTGCATGTTAAACTATTCGTCAGCTTGCCATCGAGCTTTCAGCGTTCGTTCTGTGGTATTTGTTTACGCTACATTCAAATTTTAATTGTTCCTGAAATGGAACCTATGTAAGTCACTCTATGACAAGATTTGTCTCACAAATTTGAATACGAGGAAATTAAATTGGCAGATCTCAGGGCTTATTGAATGCTAAAGGAACATTTTATTTGACAAAAGCAATCTGACGCCTCTCGACTGTTTGGTTTCCTTTTACATAATATATCTACATTCAAAACTTGTCAAAATAATTATTTTACCTATTAAATATAATTTTTGACGTAAATACTCATTCCAATTTGTTCTGTGTACTTTTGGACAGATGCTTTCTGTAGAGAATGGGCAAGAAAATGTTTTTTTTTCTGCAACAAATATACAACATTCCAATCCACTGAGACACTGATTTCATGATAAGATTTAATTTGTACTTAGTCCAAACCCCAAATAAAAAATTACAAATGAGAAACTAGTCAACAGCTATACGACGAAACGCTCAGACATGCGAGTTTTCATTATCATTTTAAAGTGCTCTTTAACGTCAAAATATATGGCAGTGGCGGCTTGCAGTGGTATCTTAGTGAAAAACACGAACCATAAGAAGTCACCTCCCTTCCATGACGAGTACAGCATTCTTCAAAAGCTCCTGTCTAGAATAAGACAGTGATCGTATTTGCCATGATAAATTCAGATAAATCTATGATGCATCGGTACTCGATACATCGATTCTTGTAGCATTTATTTTACAGCAAAGATTTTACCACAAATTGTAATAAATACACATTTAGACAAAATGAAGAATAGATGAGGCTACATATAAACAAATTATATTTGTGGTTCTTTTTCTTTCCTGTTGCTGACTTAAACGATTTATTTAATTTTGCTTAATTGTTTATTTATTATTATTTCTTGATTGAGTCGCGCACTCTTATTTCTTAGGCTTTCACACAGAAGCTTCATTTAAGTTTCGAACCAGCAGTTCCAAGACTATATTGGGAATGGCTCGAAGAGTATATGATCGAATGTAGGGGAAATGCGAAACTTTCAGAGCAATTTAGCATTTTTACAATTACCGCAAAAGAAAATACGGAATAAACATGATATACTTTTGACAAGCATTTTGCCAGGCAATGACTACTTCGTATTTACTGTAAACCAGTCTATGTTTCTTCCATTTCATTGCTTAAATTTCTGCTGAAAAATCATAGTCCTTCTGCAGAGAAGATCTAAATTAATTTCCATATTCTAAACAGGAATTATACACGACAAATACTCCTCAGTAGTTTGCAATATTTATTATTATTAACTACTTTTTCTTTCTCAATATCACCAAAGTAATATGAATTGGAGACATTATCACCTCAATCGCAACAACCTCGATTTTTTTCTTCCTATGAAGCAGAACGGAATAGACTGAGGATATTCGGATTGACACTGGTGCGCTAGTCAAAGATGGCTGATTAGTGCAAGTTATTAACTGTAATGTGTGTTATGTGTATGTGTATAGTTTATAATTACATGTGTGTCAGACAATGTAGTAAGTAAAAGGTTTTGTAAATATACATTTCATTTATATTTTTAATATTCAGTTATTTGAGGATTACAGGTAAGATACGTTAGTAGTATAGTGGGTTACCGTGGCGTCAATGGGAATTAGCATTACAGACCCCCCCTGGGCCAGTATAGCGTCAAAAAAGTAGGTCAACACCCTGGGCCAGTATAGCGTCAAGAAAGTAGGTCAACACCCTGGGCCAGTATAGCGTCAAGAAAGTAGGTCAACACCCTGGGCCTGTATAGCGTCAATGGAAATTTTTGTAGAGCGGTGACTAGGAGACTGGGGGTTTGTAGAGCGATAAGCGACAGGTGGCATGTTTCTTTTTTAGTAGAGGAAGGGTTTTATATATATTCGTTTAGGGGGGAGACCAAATGAAAATTAAGATCTTTTCGAGGCATTGGAAGTGGCCCTGAAAAGGGCCGTTGTTTGTTATGTGATGTTAACACTATTCTGTTAACATACAGGACATCGCATAGGTCTTCTTATCTTCCTCAAATTTCTCCAAGTTTGTCTTAAGCTGTGTCTCACTTCTGGTCCGTAGATGAGAGTCCGCTTAAGACAGCCTTGTCTTTCCCCATAACATCTTCTTTTCCAAAGAGTGGCCCCGGTGATCCGGATGACAGTCCATTTTGTTTTCACATACATGGGTAAGTCTGTACGGAACAGCATTGAGGATACCAAAGTAGAGGATTCTACGTCGATCAACATCTTCTCTGTGACGAGAACAGGTGAAGGGGAATGAAGTGAACCGCGTTTATTTATAGTGGAAGACCGGATCGAAACGGATTGAAAGGGTTCACCAATCCCAACACGCGTTACAAAATTCAGTCACTTCGCGGAGTCTGTCTTCCAATCCGAAGAGAGCTACCTGTGACGTCACATTTCTATATAGGCACACTAGCGTCTGTGCGCAGTGAATCGATGCGGTATTGTTTTGTGAAACATGACGGAACCTAAGAAGACAATGAATTGGGGTGCACCGGCTGTGGAGACGAGAAGTAATGGTATGGCAGCAGCTACCAAAGTGAACACAGTGCTACTTCCCGAAGAGGTTGATTTCAACTGGGATTTAGTAGATTTTTTATCTTCTTCCCAAGAATTTGTTCCGGTACCAGTACCTTCGCCACTTTCTCCTTCATTACCACGTGTCGACGATTTTAAACAAAGACAGAGAGAAGAATTGGAGAAATTTTTACAGCAGCAGAAAGAAGCAGAGCAAGCATTTCTTCTTGAACAGAAACAACGAGAAGAAGAAGAAGAGGCAAGAAGGAAACAACAGGAAGAAGAAGCAGTAGAGAAGAAACAAAGTCTAGGAGAGAAGGAGAACAGCGAAAGTCAAACGGTCACGGTACTCTTGGACATTTTGGCCGAGTTAAGAAGTCTGAAACAAATGTATAAGACTTCTTTATTACGACCCAAGAGAAAAAGACCTTCCCGAGCCAAACAACCTAACCCTGTGACTACACCACAGATACCACCCCTAGTGATATCTACTAAATCATTGACAGGATCAAGTCCACAAGTAGGCCTTGGCCGTGGCAAAGGCTTAAGACAGTTAAAGCGAATTGATTCTCGTTCCTGAGTTTGTTCTAAGGAAAAACAAACACTCAACAGTCCTTTTCAGGGCTACCCAATACTCTCGAAAAGAGTGACTATTCATTTTACCAAAATCAATTAAAACTCAAAATCCCTTGTTTAACCCTATGATGTACGTGTTGTGAGTGTATGAGTGTAGGTCCTTATTATTTCTAAATAATGAAAACCAAGAGACACTTACGTTTTTTTTCAGTTTGGTCTATTCTGGTACAATTTTTTTTTACAATTCAATATCACAACATAACACAACACAACACTTTTAAAAAAGTTCATAGATTTCTTCTGTGTCTTTTTTCTTTCACTCTCTCTGTTTTTTCAATTTCTTCACTTTTACACTTTTTTCCTCTTCTTCGTCTTCTTCTTCCTCACATTTTCCTCGTCTTCTTTTCTTTTCTGTCTTCTCTTTCTGAACGTGTCTGGGTTCTTCTTTTGTCAAGGCTACCTCTGTTTCTTCTTCCTCCTTCTCCTGCTCCTGTTGTTTCTTAGGGCACTCTGAAGACCAATGTCCTTTCTCTTGACAATGATAGCAGGTATCTTGACTTTTGTTTCTTTTGACACTGGCCTTGCTTCTTTGACGGTCTGGACATTCTGTAGCCCAATGCCCTTTCTTTTGACAGATATAGCAAGTATCTTGACTTTTATCTCGAAAGGAAGGAGAGTAGTCCGTCGGCTTGTCTGAAGAAGACTTTCTTATCACACCTCGCAATGCTCTAATCAGAAGTTCGATCTGTGTGGGTTCTTCCATTGTGCTGGTCGGCTTGAGAGCGAAATGAATACTGAGAGGGAGTCACTAGCCCTTTATATATGCCCTGGTCTGACATAGATATATAGGGGTTCATGGTGTTTCACAGGTAGTCATTTGACTTTTGCCGTCAAGATGAAACGATCGCATCATTTCGAAAAGAAAGAAGAAGAAGAAAGTAAGAGGCAGAAACGTGATTTATCGCCTCGCACAGTAGCTGAAGTCTTGGCACAAATTCATGCCAGCGATTTTGAAGATGAGATGAGTGAACCAGAATCGAAACCTAAAGAGTCTACACCAAATCAAAGTCCATTACCACCCGTAAACCCTGAAAGGTACTACCATATTCGGGAGACGGACAAACGCTCTTCCAGAAAATTTAGAACCACGGCCTACACGTACGCGGTGAAATTTAAAGATTTCAAGTCTGACGTACCCTTGGAAAAAGCAGAAGGGTTCATCACCGATGTGTGGGATTCTTTGTTAACCACACTAAAACGGCAATGTCAAGCCAAAGAAGACGATCGCTTGAGACTTTCTATTCATCACGACAATTTGAAGTCTCCCGTTTGGATCGAGGTTAGCAGTCCAACAGAATTGACACCTTCCAAAATCATGGACAAGATTCAACACGTACAACAATCCAACGACAAATTTCACATCACGGACGGAAAAGCGACACTGTACATGACCCACGTGTCTCTTCCCCAAGGGACAGGTAAAAAAAAGTTGATGTTGGTAGACAGCTTGCGTAACCTCAAGCGTAGTCTCGTCCAAATTAACAATCCAAAAGACAAGATGTGTTTAGCCCGTGCCATCGTGGTGGGACAAACGTATGCCAACAAGAACGATACGGTAGAATGGAAAAGAGCCTGGAAAACTATTCAACAATCGGACCGAGCCAAACAACGAAAAGAAGCAGAACTCCTGTTACAGCAAGCGGGGTTAGCTAAAGGCACACCCTGTGGCATTCCTGAAATGCAAAAGTTGCAAGACGTCTTGGCTCCACGTTACACCTTGAAAGTTCACCCTCAAGAAGTGCGCGGACCTCTGTTTTTTCGAGGTCAAGATTTTAAAGACGGAAAATACATTCACGTCTATCATCACGATGAACATTTTGATGCCATTACCAGTATCACTGCATTCCTGTCATACAGTTATTACTGTGAGAAATGTGACTATGGCTATAACAATCGAGAGCAACACAAGCATTGTGGATCGAAATGCTCAGGATATTTAGCTTCTACACCCTGTCTGGACGAAGGACAAGAACGAGTGCATT
>JAECUM010015689.1:0-10727 GCA_016617855.1 Megalonaias nervosa | reverse complement strand
TTAAATCCGTGAATATGGAGACAGGCGAAGAAATATAATTTTATTCGATATATGCAGCTGCCAAATATTTCGATATTTACCGTGCTTCAGTGAAGCATGTCGCAGATAAAATAATAAGATGATCATTTTCAAAGAAATACGAACAGGGAATAATATTCAGGTACGCTGCCACTCCTGAATAGAACAAGAACATATAGTGAGACAAAAAAATACTTTAGAATTTTGTTGTAGTTGTTTTGCAAAAACACTCTGGACGAAGGGAGATAGCTCTGATATATAAAGATAGAGTGACTAAAGAGTTATCTCGCTTGTATTTTATAATAGTATTTATAAACAATTATTGTTTTGGTTAATTTTTCCCATCCTGTCGCAAATCATATAACAAAATCGGTATTTTTAAAGAAATACCAATAAAGATATCTCACTTCTGAAGTATTGCTCTTGTAAGACAAATTCAACGTCCAATGACAAAATCATTGACAAAGTCCTTGACGTCGTCAAGGGATATAACTCTGTCAGATAAAGTTAGAGCTTGTATCTTATAAACAATTTTTACTTACTAATGAATAATTTTTTTGTTTCTTTAAGAAACATTATCCTTGTTTTGCTGACTTTGACAGGTTTCTTGGTTCCTCTAGATTTTGTCGGGATAATATTAAAAAAAAGATGAAAATTGAAACAGAGAATAAATCACGCCTATTGTGTAAGCTACTTTTGGATTTCCAAGTTTTGTAATGTAATATAGATATAGGCCCTATCACTATTGGGGTTCTCCCCATGCTCGAAACTCACATAAAAAGTACACCCTCCCACCATATCACCACGTTGTGGGTGTACTTTTGCACTCCCCGGGCTGATTATGGGAAATCTGTTGAACGTAGAAAAGGCCCCGTTTGAAAATAGTGTATATATGTAAATACATGTTGAGTATATATGTATCTGTGTAAATATTTCGAATCACCCTCTGAACCTGCTAGAATGTCGTTTGGCAATCTAGGAGTTCACATGGGGGTTGTGTCTGAACATAAATGTGTATATGTATGTATGTAAATATTTAGAATTACCCTCTGAACCGGCGAGAATGTCACTTGGCAATCTAGGGATTCACATGGGGTTGTGCGGTCCATAGAATTAATATGATATGTACCGTAATTATGTGTTGTGTAAATATTTCGAATTACAGCCTGAATCTGCTAGAATGTCGTTTGGCAATCTAGGTGTTCACACGGTGATTGTGCTGTCCATAGAATTAAGATCATATATACTGTAAATATGTGTTGTGTAAATATTTCGAATTACCTTCTGGACCTGCTAGAATGTCGTCTGATAATCTAGGTGTTCACATTGAGGGTTGTGCTGTCCATAGAATTTACATTATATGTACTGTAAATATGTGCTGTGTAAATATTATTTTTTAATTTTAAGCAGATATTTATCATATAATGAATTGCGAAAATATTAATACTATTATTTCTGCGATTGAAAAATTACAACATGATGCCATTAAAAATTTCTGATCAACTTAATCCTGAAAAAATTATTTGTGATTTTGAAACAACGAAAATTTGAAGATAGATACACATTACCAGCTGAGTACCGGTTTATTAAATTGATCCAGCAGTCGATGTTACAGTCTTTGGCGACCGTCGAAGAGACACAAATTGAACAATTCGTTTCAGTCGAACGTCCGATTGAGAAAATTAGATCAGAATTGTCTCACGAATACGAAACAAAATGATTGTGAATTCGCGTGTAAGACAGATGAGAAAGATTATGTCTGATCGTGAAACGATCCATTGTAAAAATTAAAATGAAAGCGCTGTCACCAGTGACTGTGGTGATTGTGAAAGTGAAAGTAGTGACAACGTCACTGGTAACAGCTAAACAAAGTGAAAGCATGAAACCCTTGACTCTGTCAAGGGAGAACAATTCATTTCTTACTGTAGTAAAAAAAAATGTTTAATTTTTATTTCTCATAATAATATTTATTCAGAATCAGACTATTATATTTATCTTTTTTATTTTTGTTCAATAATCTGAAAACGATGATAAAATCATTGGGGCAATATACCCATCCGTCTGACGAATTTGTTGGTGATCAGAAAATTACGGGCAATATACCCATCAATTTGATGAAATTGGTTAACAATCATAATAAATTGGAGTATTATACTCATCAATCTGAAGAATTTGACTAATGATCTTAATAATTACGGGCAATATACCAGTCAAATCTGATAAAATTGGTCAATAATAAAAAAATATTATTTTAAAAAATCTGAAAATAATTCTGAAATCATACTAAATTATAGTAATATACCAATCAATTTGATGAAAGTGTTTGATAATCTGAAAAAATATGGGCAATATACCCGTCAAATCTGTGAAAATAACCATTAATTTGAGACAATATTAACAACGATAAAATCATTCTGAAATATAAATCGTCGATGCAGTTTGTTAATGATCTGATTTAATTTGGATAATATACCCGGCAATTTGATGAATTTGGTTAATAATTTGATTTAATTTGGGTAATATACCCGATAATTTGATGAAATTATTTTATCATCTGCATAATTATGAGTAAGATACCCATCAAATCTGAAGAAATTAGCCTTTATTTTTTATTTTTATTTTCAGAATCAGATTATAATATTTATTCTAATATTTTTAAGCTGATCAAATTTAATGCAAGAATGTGCATAATTCAGAATTTAATTTCTATCATATCAAACTGTAATATATATTCTTGCTGCAGCTCATTTAACTGTACCTGCGTTAACAAACATTTTACATCACCGTAGTCATCAATAATTATCATAACATTAAATTTTTCTGTGTGGGGAAGTGTCAAGGTTGTTCTGATGGCACTGTCAACTACCTCTTTGCTGTATACAAACAATGTCACGTGTTGGTACATATATAATACCACATAAATAATTATTTATCAGAATTTTATTTATTTTCCGAAATACTGCTCTTGGTGTTTTCGACGTTCTATGATGACGTTGAAGTTCTACGATTTCACCAACAGATTCATATTTAAAAATTCTCCTCTTAACTCAAGCAAGTGTCCGGTTTCGTCAGTACGTTTGAAATGTATCCTTGATAGCAGCGGATTATGACATCACATATAAACCGGAATAACGGGTTCTAATACAATCAAACATCCAGGGGGTGCTTGAGGTGTAAATGTGTATAAAATGTATTCCTGCTGGGCCTGACTGGATATTTCAAGGTCTACCTGATAACTTCCATCAATTGCATCACACACAAGATTGACTGCGATTGTTGATGTTATATTGATAACACCTGGTGATATATGACGACCTCTGCAGTATGGATCATTGTTGTGCTTGAGGATGTTTGCCGGTGGGTTATTTTTCTCCATGAGTCAAGTATTTTTGGAAAATATTCATCGATGATAATCATTGACGGTTTTTAATAGTTCATCAAATAAAAGTTCTGGCATTTAAAAAATCTTTGTAATTGTGCTTTTGTTATTTTATAGTGGTCGAAAAATAATTGTTTAAGTGCTGTTTGAGAATCATCATATCTGAGGATTTCATCGGCAATCACTATTTCAGTAATAAGTTTATTGATAACTCGAGATTTGATCTAACTTGGTTTAGATGTTGCATCGTTTCAATAACCTGCTGACACATATCATCGTTGTAGTATTGTGCGAAGCTGCAAAATAAATGTTTTAGATTGCTGCTTGCTTTTTGGTACTCAGGCTTAATTACGTCGGAAAATGATATAATAAATCTTTCATCGATGATGACTGTTTTTCTGTCCCTGTCAATATTATATATTGTTCTTCCTAACGTAGGAAACCCTTCACCATCTGACGCAGTAAAATAAAGTCTCACATCGCCTTGATATGTACTCATATAAGTCCAAGGAAAAGTATTTCGGTATTCTTGAAGTTTTAAAAATATTCGTTTATCTGAAACATAACCAAATCTTTTAAGCTGCGGTATCGCTGCAGGTGCTGGTGATTGTACCTCTGACCATCCTAACACAGTTCGAATCGACGACTGATATATATCGAAGGCATAATCTGGAATTTATATTTCTGTCGCCGCTGATAATGTTGGTTCGTGAACAGTGATAGCTATTTTGATTCTTTTCCTGTGATAGATTTGATTTTGCGTTGAAATTCACCATTGATCTGTTCGATTTGATAACTAACTTTCCGTAGGTATACTCACAACATTCCAGACTGGTGTTCCATCGGGTTTATTTTAATACGCAAATACCAGTGAATTATTTGCTTGCAACCCACTGAATGGTTTTGATCTAATATTTGGCCAACTATGATACACTTGCTATTGTGCTAGTGCTATTTCCTTCGCTGGAATCGCAGTTGGAAAGCTAACGTTGACTTCAGGATTGGTTGAGTTCGCTGGTATCATCGTGGTTTTCAACGGTGTTGTATTAGCGATGATCTGTTGTAGTAATTCGTTCGACGTTGACATTATTATTTAAACCCTGATTCTATATCCCGGTTTAAAAATCCGGAGGTTTGATATCGTTTTTCGTAGTTGACGACGGTGACATTGCCTTATGGTAAATTTTAATCATTTCTGTGAAATCTTGATCTGATATTATTCCATCCCTAATTACTGATGATATCAACGAAGATAATCTGGAGTATGCTAGCGTCGCTGTAACTTTATTGGATTTTCGTGCAATTTATCAACCGCGCACGTGGATATTTTTTTGCGATGATATTAAGAATAACAGCAATTCCTGTTGCAACTGAAACACCAGTTCCTATTACTGGTGCTATCACGTATGACGCTGACAATGCGCCGATGACCGTTACCGTTCCAGCGATGACAGCGGACGCCGATAACACAATTATATCAGTGACAACGACACGTCTGCGATATTTGTTTTTGTTTTACTGTTCACTTGTCGATGATATTTTTCAGTTAGGTATGCTACGAACACACTTGTTCGTATCTCAAATGTCGAACGTCGATTGGGGTTTGATTCATTATTACTATATAATAGGAAGACTTTAAGTAGGTGGGTAATTTAGCGCTTAATTCAAGACACAAATATCACAATACGGAGCTCCTTTTTCTTCGGGTTCCACCACAAATATTTCCTCGTCGTCTTGCTCCAACATCACTGACATAGATCCAGAGGATCCAGTTAATGGATAACAGCGTGAAATTGTGGTTAATATCGTAAATCATGTAACGGCGAGTACTGAGAACCTGTATATGCCGGTAAAACCTCAGCGCGATGTTTGATGGATTTATTGAGTGGTGACCAAAATGCTGATCCAGACGCTACTGTATATACTACACTGTCGGTAATTTTTTATGTCAGAGAGTTTAATATCAATAACCTCTGGATTTCCAAAAAATTCATTAATAGCTCTACTTGTGTTTCAAAGAATATTTACAAACGCAGCTACATGAGTGGAAAATTCAGATCTAAATGTGGTAATTCCATCATTGATTGTCATTAACGAGGTCATCATCGGGATGTTGCTATTGTCGACGTATTTTTTTGTTGCGGTGTCATCATTTGATTCTGGTTCTCTAAGACCAGTAATCTTATTATTAGCCATATTGAGAGAACCAGTCATTGTATCACCGGTGGATAGTAAACGATAATAAATCTCAGTTCTGATCGTGGCGTCATTGTTGTCTAATTTTTTTTATGTTGCCACATCATCGTGTGATTTTTGTTCTCTCACATTAATAATTGTATTTTTACTCATGTTGTGATCTCCATATATAGATCTCCAATTCTTCTGATATGTCCAGCGATTTCTCCCATGAGTGTTAAGACTGATTCATTTGAATTTTTAATTTTACAGTTTTTAGCAAACTCCACTAAGTTATCTTCGGTCGCGCCTGGAACCCGAAGAATAATATCCGTCAACGGGATATTGCTCGTCTTTAATCGTCCTTGCTGATCCTGACAAACAACGACATCATTTTGGTCCACATTTGCGAGACTTGAAAGATCAGCGAGTTCATTCTTGACCTGGTCAAGAGTTGCATATTTGGATAAGTCGCCTTGAGGTTTACTTCGGACAGATCTTCCGTAAATATCTACCATTATATATAATAAGAACTGTTTAAAACGACTGACCGTCTGGTGGTATACTCGTACAAGGCTTTATGAGGATGCATTAGGGAATTTGACACGGAGTCGAGCACAGCAATTACTTCACCGCCACATATTGGCGGATCGGTTATTGTCTGTGTTGGTAACGTTGAATACCAGATTGGAGTACTTTGAAGTCTGTCAACATATTTTAAAAATCTTTTGGTGGCGCCAACCCATACAAATCTAAATAAACAATTCCACGTGGATCAATCGCGTATGCAACCCAGTGAGTGGCTTGACCAGAGCTTCCATCGAGATTAATGATACCAGTTTCAACATTGCTTGGTTGTTTTGGTAATTGATCACACATTTAAAACCCTCTGAGGTTTGTGATGTTTAATCGCTTAGCAGCATCAAGTAAATCAAAATTGGACTTAGAAATGATCAACGAAGTGTCCCGGGAAGTCTTAGACCTTTTTCCGTGGATTGACCGTACCACAAATGGGTAGATCCTGACAGTCTTAGACCTTTTCCTCTTAATTAGTTTTTGGAAGTATTTATTCCGTGTCCTGTTGCTTTCTTTATTGCCATCCAGGCGGCTGTTCCAACAACACCAAGTGCAGCTGCTTTTGCAACAACTGGGGCTGCAGCTTCTATCAACTCTGGTATAGCTGCAATAAGTGAAAATATACCACCCGTCTTAGCGATGTCTTTAATTGCGCCCGCAGAAATATTAAGTCTTACACCGGTCTTTGATCGTTTGGCTTCATTGAAGTGCCTGAGTTGACGTTCTGACAATGATAGTTTAATCGGACCACTTCAATTTATTCTGTTTTTAGTGATATTTTTATTCCACAGTTCTCTTTTGATACTGATTGTAGCTTTTTAATCTGATCAGGAGTCAGAGTAACACTAACATGATGATATGACATTATAATATCATGAGCGACTTAATTACTGATCGCGAGCAATCCAATTACATGTTTTTGATTGGGGCATTAATAACTCTCATTCGTCCACCAACACCTTCAATCAACATTTTTTTTTTAATCTGAGAGTATAACAGCGATTGCTCTACAACCACCAGGAATACCTGGTGCACCAAGTATGGCAGGAGGTGATCGTGCTACACGAGCTCGAAAGTGTATATCAACGACCGACTTTCTAAACAAATCCAAATGTTCCAGGGAAAAATAATAGATCGGATATAGCGTTGTAAAATCCCGCTGACATATTTGCAAACCAGAATCAACATTCTGATCACGACCCGTAAATGCCATCAAACGGTGATAAACACGTGCAACATGATTATTTCAAAACTCAGCAATATTTCATCAGATGGTTCATGATGTCCGTTTATCCTCAAAGAAACCTCACTAACTCCAAGCAGCATATGATTTCGTAATTGAGAATCTATTCTTGCATTTTCCTGAAGTGCGATAAATATATGTCGTGGTGCAGAGACACCTTGCTTTGATGCTATCTGCCACGTGAATAACCCAACAACTTCCGTCTGAATACAGTCTGTAGTCATCGTCAGCCATGAAAATGTTGATTTACCACCTTGACTCATAAAAGAAAGCAACCGTTGTTCTTCGTCGATCGATGGAGTCATTACTGGCATCCACAGGGAAAGTTTTGTTAGTACTACTTTTCCATGAAGTGCCTCGGTTGCAGCTGGATTATTTCCTTCAGCGTGCCATATTGCGTAATTGATGCTGTCTCTTCTTGTATGTACAACTGTGTGTTTAGCACCAAATATAACTTTTCTAACATTCCTGCAAAATCCAATGATATGCGATAGTGGAATTACACATCAAAATTCTTCATGCTCGTTCAGCATTGATCTACGTGCTTCAGATCCCAAGCTGAAGTTCTCATTCATCGATAGTACTACATCGGCAGTTCCATCCCCTGCAGCGTTTTTTTACATTACCTACCCTTACGTTTCTGTTTTGTGGATGATTCGTTGTATCTTTTGCAAACATCACTGACGGTCCAGCTGATCTCGAGTAATCATCGCTGTATCTTGCAAGACAAGGTATCGGCGTGGCAACGTCGACATCATTCAGGCAAGATTCAATTTCCCGACCGTCAATCATATATCGTGCACTGTTAAATAACGCCATAATACCATTGTTAACAAAACCAACTCGATTACCAAGTCCGTACGCTGTACTATAATGTCTCAAAAGTTCACCTTTGATCTCAATAAACGCCTCAGCGGTAAGAAATATCTACTTGTATCCTGAACTTGCAGCTCAATTCGCCCACACTGATTGGGCTTTCGTGCGTCATAAGAATAATACTGATAATCGCGCACAGATTTATCCTTGAGAACTGGCGCATCCATGTCAAATGCGGGATCAGATACACGTTTGAACATTATTTATATTTGTTATCGTCTAATACGAAGACCACTTCTTGCTATCAGACTAGCAGTTATATGTTTTTCTCTTTCATCAGCCAACTTTGCCAGTTTTTTATTTGCAGCTTGATTTATTATTGTACTAACATTTGGAGGCATCACTTCAGTGCTGGGTAATTTTACTGGCTGCGGTCGGACTGCTTACGGTCTACGTATTAATCGTGCTAGTCTGTCTTTGATTGTCAAGAATACTTTAACGGAAACATCACCAACAGCACCAATACCTTTATCACGAACAACGTCAATAGCTTTCATTCCCAGTTGCTTTGCAATCAGTATTGCTTTTGTGGCTATCCTTCTGAATAGTCCCTGAACAACATCCCCGATTCCATCTCCGTAGGTAACTTATACGTAGGTAATCGCAAATTTATCACCCTGACCATTTCAGGTCCACATTGAGCATTATGTATGATCATCTTATTAACTTGCCACTGATCTAATTGTATACCATCAATCACTGTGGGAATCATCAACGATTTCATCGACGAGGGACCGATAAACGTTAGTATCCATGATACCGCCTGTGAATAATCTCTGACAAATAGCATTAATGATTTCTGCGGCATTATTGCTGGCATCTTTTGCTGACAATTAGAATTTCTAGTTTGTCCATGACAGCAAGGATGTTGCAGGGACATAAAGCAATAAGACCACTTCCTCGAGTAGCAATACAACTTCCAGTTGCACCGGAGTCAGCTTCTGTTCCTTCAATACGAGGTGGGCCGAATGGCAAATCTCCCGGTAAGAGCGCTCTTCTAAATTCTTCGACTTGTCTCTCAAAATTTACAAATTTATCCTTGTATTCATCAATGATTCTAGATATTTTATTAGACCTTCGAAATACAAAAGGAACCCAGTTTCTTTTTAAAACACTGGCGGCGTCTGGATCTAATAATCTATCAGGATATTTGTATCCTATAGCGGCAACTGCTATAGCGTTTTCTCAAAGCATCCTACGACCTTCTTCGGTAAATCGGGCTAGTGGTTTTGGGTTTGGTTTTAGTTTTGGCGTAACAAGATCCCTTATATCGCCGACCTCCTCAAGAACTTTGTCAATACTCTCAAGTACTTGTTGTATTTCCTCTTTTAATTGTGGCTGAACTGCAGCTATTTCAGCCGGAAGTTCTCGTAGATTCTTTTTTTTTTCTTAGTTCTTTCTGCTATTTTTCCAGTTGCTTTAGCGGTTTGCTCCAACTTGGGAAGAAGATCTTTGGTAGCCTTTGTAACTCTTCGGTAGCCTTCGTAACCGGTTTAAATAATTGTTCTGCACCTTCTGCAAATTCCACCTGAGATTCCTTACGCTCTTGTCGTTGTTGCCTGACAAAATCACGAACTGGGATATATTTCTTAATTGACTCTTGTCCCTCTCGAGCTAATCTAGCTGTATGAGATTCCGTTATTGATATAACAATGACTTAATTACACCACACTGGAGCAGCAGGGAGCGTGACGACCAACAATGAGTGTCCGGGTAGGTAAACGATCATGAAAATACAAAAGTCAAAGATAAAGTAATAAAATGAGCTAACCCAATAAGAGAAGTCTTGGTCGGTTAGAGGCTTCAGTTTGGCGTTATTGACCTTGTATTTTCATTTTCGTAGGAAGCTTTTTTTCAGAAAAGGACTCTTCTAGGAAGTGGTCTGTTCACCCTCCCTGCTGCTAAAAGCAACTTGGAGAATTGAGTGGAGAGAATTTGTACGCAGAAAAGTGTGTTTGAGTTGTATGTGTAAATCACGGCGGCACAGTATAAAAGAAGTCTAAAACCTACGGAGTGGCACTGTAGTAATAAAACTGTCTAAGCAAAGAAAATGAACTTGTGTTGAAAAATTAAATTTAAACAACCCATAGATGGATTCACGAAGTTTTCACCAATGTCTTTTTTATCTGTCTGTACACACGTGGTAGATTTCAATAAAATGTAAAGACCTTAGGTGTTATGTCTTGTTTCTGAAACGGTCAGGTGGCTTAAGTGGTTAGAGCATCCGACTCGGATGCAGGAGGTCGAGGGTTCGAACTCAGGCCGAGTCATACCAAAGACTAATAAAAATGGTGCGAGCAGCTACCTCTCTTGGCGCTCAGAACTAGGAGGCTAGTGTTGAGATTGGCCGGCCTGGTGACAGGACAAAGTGTCTGGGTGGGACAAAATGCTACATGTCGGCGGCATGATGCCAAACATTTTAAAAATAAGGCAAAGAAAATAATGACAGTCCTTCCGACA
>JAECUM010015688.1:0-11880 GCA_016617855.1 Megalonaias nervosa | reverse complement strand
CTCCTGACAACGAAGTGACCGTCTTCGAGCGCCTGTTTGGTACGTCCCCAACAGTGACTGTCCCCAAGAAAGGTAGAGTGTTGGCATCAGGAGACTGGGTACGCATTGGCAAAACCAAACGCACTTTCGACAAAGGTTACTTACCCAACTGGACCACCGAATTGTTTCATGTCACCGAACGTGTGCGCGGTCGTCATCCTCCCATCTGTACATTGGAAGACATGAACGGGGAAGTGTTAAAAGGAACGTTTTACTTGTCCGAGTTACAACGTGTGACCAAAAAAGAAGACGACGTGTACGAGATAGAAAGTATTCTCGATCGAAGAACCCGAAAAGTGAGAAAACGACGTGTCAAAGAAGTCAAAGTGCGTTGGAAAGGATATCCTCGCAGTTTTGACTCTTGGATCGACGCTTCGCAACTCATTGACTATAAAAGAAGTGATCATCATGTCTTTCAACATAGCCTCAACTACTACAGTGACCACTCCATCCCCCAGTTCTTCTCTGCAAGATCTACAAAAGCAACCATTCTGGGTTTGGTGTTGAGAACGTGTGCCTAAAACGCAAATCGTCTTTTTCTGCCAAATCTTTGTGATGTATTGTGTCATCGGTGCTGCCATTGCCAATTTGAGTTTGCAACAATGAGACAAAGAATTGTGGACCATTTTACTTAGCAGTTGCGTTGGTTACCTTCTTCCCAATCCGTCTCTGAAATATTCCTCTAACGGAAACAACAACAACGGGAACCTTGCGTCCAACGTCAGTCCCCCATCCAACTGTCACCCTAACCATCCTCTTTTAGACACTCCTCTGACTTCCAGTGACTCCTCGGATACTAGAACTCTGGAATTATGAACAACCAATTTTACATAACGTTACCCAGTGATGGTTCCATGGAGGTGTTTCCCAATAACACTTTGTGCTGTTATAGGCCAGATTACCTCAGGCCATCCAATTGGATCACGAAGCCCGTTGGGAAGTGGCTTTAGTGGAAATAATTCACCCTACACAATTCAAAAACATCATCGAAAATCAAAACACTTTTACGGTAGAAGTTCATGCCGAACAAGTGCAACAACACTTGGATGAACGTAGCAGTCCAGCTGACTCTATGAAATCACAAGACCCCAAAACTAAACGAACCACTTATCGGTTGAAAATTCTCTCAGGCTATTATTTTAGTGGTCAACATTTGGTGAACGCTATTGCTGACAGATTCAATAACGTGTTTGGTAAAGCCTTGGAGAAAACCAGAAAAAGTGTCACGATCGATTACCACAAAATAGCTCGTCGCCTAATGATGAAATTTTCAGAGGACAGAGTATTGGCCATTACATTTTGTCCTGAATTGTATGACATTTTGAGTGGAGACCTTAAGTTGATCAAGATTGCAAGCGAAATACCAGCCGTGACCAGTAACTCGGATTTTGCGAAATATTTTAGATTCCCTGTACAAATGAACCAAGGACTGAACTTGATTTTTGTGTACTCCGATGTGGCGGAGTACAACGTGGTGGGACACACCTCCGTACCGTTACTGCGTGTCATCCCTTATAAAGTGGATTCTGCCACGGATGCTGACGAGGAGGGTGGAAACACCTATCACGTTCACCGCGAATTTGTACATCCTCACTATTTGCCCGTCAGTAAGTCGTATTTCTATAAAACATTACATGTCAACATTACTATAAAAGGAGATCTGGGACAAAATATTCCATTTACCAAAGGGAAAGTCACAGTGAAACTCCATTTTCGAAAACGATTACTCTAACCCCTTGTCAGTCATGTATCCTGTGTACCGAGGAGTCGCTCGACAAGGAGGACATGGTTTAGGAGATATGCTCAAATCAGCCTTTCGTTCGGTGGCTCCCGTTTTGAAACCGATGGTGACATGGGGATTGCACGCCTTGAAAGATGCCGCGTTGACGCACGGCAAAGAATTTCTCCAAAATGTCATCATTGACAAACAAAACCCCAAAGAAGCTTTCTTGAGAGCAGGCAAAAATGTCTTGCTTCAAACGGGTAAAGGCATCTTGGGTCGGCGAGAAACTCCTATAAATGCCCTGGGCGATGCCGAGTCAGACATTCCTGTTTCCCTGACGCCACAGCAATTACAAGGCAGAAAAAGACGACGAAAACACCCCTTCAGAGGACTTCACACCCCTACAGCTAGAAAGACTAAGAAAAGAAAAACTGCCAGAGAGTTAAACGTTTTTGATTACTAAATCAGAGAAAATGATGCACCGAGAGTCTTGCGCCTGTTCCAAGTCGGAACTGGATCTGTTTGCCATGCCACCCACCCTGATGACAATGCAAGAATCCCAATAAGTAGAATTTCATCCCGTCTCCTCTTTGACGGATTCAGCTCCCATCGAGTTTGAAATCAAAGGACAACACGAAGATTACATCGATCTGAATAGCAGTTACTTGTATCTGAAACTCAAAGTGATCAAAACAGACAACACCAATCTGGGAGACGATGCTAGAGTAGCTCCCGTCAACAATTTCATGCATTCCTTGTTCAGCGAAGTGGATTTGTACTTGAATAACAAACTGGTCAGCAGTAGCATGGATACTTACCCTTACCGAGCGTACCTGGAAAATCTCTTGACGTACGGAAAAGAGGCCAAGAACACTCATCTGGATGCTTGCGTAGTTTCGAAACCTGACACCGCAGGTGAGAACAAGTTTAACGACACAGCCCTGACAGCCGATGACGATCCTCACAATGTGGGCTTTAACGACCGTCGGAAGAAAATCCTGCAAGGTCGTAATTTAGAACTGATGGATCGGTTGCATTCGGACATGTGGTTGCAAGAAAAGTATTTGCTGAACGGAGTGGATATTCGCCTGAGACTCAATCGCAGCAGTGTCGCTTTCCATTTGATGGCTCATGCCAACGAGTACAAAACCATCATCCAAGAAGCCAGAGTTTACGTGCGCCGCGTAGAAGTGTTACCTAAAGCGGGAAACGACATCAGTCAAACAATGAGCAGATCGACCGCCAAGTATCCGATACGACGCGTAGAAGTGAAAACGTTCACCATTGCTGCTGGACTCCGATCCAAGATCGAAGATCATCTATTCCAAGGACAGTTACCCAAACGTTTAATCGTTGGTATCGTCAGCAACGCAGCCCTCAACGGAGCCTACGATCAAAATCCTTTCCAGTTTAAGCACTACAAAGTGTCCAAGATCGAAGTCAGTCGCGATGGCAAGACCTTGTGTACCAGACCCTTCGAACCTAACTTTGCCCAGAAGAATTAATTGAGATCGTACTTGTCCCTGTACGAAGCTACGAGGCAACAAGGAACCAACACCAGTCACGGTATTTCGTACGAAGATTATGTCGGAGGTTACACTTTTTCTGGCCTCTGATTTCACTCCAGACCAAGGCAGCGATGAGGAACATTTCCACCCTATAAAATGCGGTCAACTGCGTGTTGAACTTCAGTTTGCAGAAGCTCTCGCCGAGACGCTCAACGTCCTCTTGTATGCCGAATTCGATAATACCATAGAAATCAACAGTTTGAGAGAAGTCATTCTAGGCTATTAGAAACAATGGAAGACACTTATCCCTCATTGAACGGTAGAGAATCTTTGGAAATGGAATGGGAGGATAGCGTGAAAACAGAACCCCAAGACCAAGACAAAGAGGACGAGGTAATGGTCAAGTCCAGATGGCCAGAACAAGAACAAAATTTAGTGTCGTGTTTTACCAAACACCTGGCGAATAAAATTACGGAATTGAGTAAGAAAGATTGTTATGGATGTCAAAACGATCATCCTAGTCAAATTCAACACGATAAATGTATGATGATGAGTCAAGAAGAAAATTGGACGAGTATCTGGACGACGCTTGGTGTCTCATCTCGGAAGAAGCAGTGTTGCATGAGTGGTATAAAGGCTTGCGTGATCATTCCTGCCCACCATTGACTACTCTAGAGATCTATCGCATCGAATCTCTCTTAGCACAGAGTTGGGAGACAAGGCGAAGAAACGGCTACTTGACAGAGCGTTTCAAACAAAAAGTCAGAATTGAATTGATGACTTATTATTGCCTGTGAAAAAAACAACAAAACAAAAAATGGATACCTGGGATCTTTATTACCTTTTGAACAATAGTTCGTATACTGCTTCATGGAATCCTGTCGTGTGCCCTAAAGATGAACTACCTCATCGCAAACCTCAAGACCATCAAGCTTATGTCATCAACACGGACGACAGTCATCTCCCAGGAACTCACTGGGTTGCCGTCTACTTTCCTCAAGAGGATTGTGTGGAATATTTTGATTCGTATGGATTACCCCCTTTGGAAGACGACATCATTGACTTTATGAGAAGAAATGCCCAGACGACACGATTCAATAATGTGAAATTACAAGGCACGGATTCCATGGTGTGTGGACAATATTGTGTGTATTTTCTTCATCAACGCAGTCTTGGATATCCTTTAGAACATTTAGTGACTTATTTTGATCGTAACTCTTCTAGAAACGATGAGAAAGTAGATCGGTGGTTTTGTGACCATTATGGCTATCTTTTGTCTTTAGCTAGGAAACGTAGTGTATATCAACGGCCTCATGACTTCCATCAGTGGAAATCTCACATGATTTCACAACGATGTCAACCTTGTCAAAAATAATTTGTTTGATGTTATTGTTACTTGTTAGTGGTTAGTTGTTGGTTGAATAAAAAATGTTGTGTTTTGAAAAAAAATGTGTTTGTTGTTTGGTTTCAAAAGCGCTGTGAACTTACTTGTTAATTGTTAGTAGTTGATTGTTGGTTGAATAAAAAATGTTGTATTTTGAAAGAAATGTGTCTATCGTTTGTTTTCAAAAAGAGACTGTGAATATATGCTCTTTGACATTCTCTCTATCCTTCACCATCACATTCGCTATCATAGCGTTCCGACCCAAACAAAAAAACCTAGTAGGGATGTTTTCTATCGCGTCCGTGTTTGAACCATATAAAACGGGTTGGTCTCCAGTCTGGTCATCCACTGTTGACTCGTCAACCTATGAAGATGCCTTCCAGACTAGCCAAGCTGAACGAAGCTTACGTCAGTTTACATCGTGTCAGGCTAAAACCTGATACCTAAGCCTGAAGAGACAGAGAATGTCAGGATGTTAGCCATAGCCCAAGACCTGATAGAGGAGGTCTTCAGAGAGGAAATCAAGAAAGAACAAGAAGAATGGACAGAGAAGTACAGGCTTCAGAAGCAGAGAGAACAGCAACAACAACAACAACAACAACAACAACAGTAGGAAGAACCAGACAGAGGTTTTGTCGACTGCCGTGTGGACACCAAAGAGTTCTCCTTCTCTTTCCGCAGAAGCAGACCGTATCGTATAGGAAAGCCTGCTGCCAGACGGGGACGCAATCTTAGACAGTAGAAAAAGATTGACATTACTCCCGTCAACAAAAAAACAGCCCTTTTCAGGGCTACCCCAATACTCTAGAAAAGACATACTAATTCAAATTGCCAAAACAAATTTATGTGTGTGTGTGTGTGTGTGTGTGTGTGTGTGTATGTTTAAAAAAAGAAGTGTGTCTGTAAGCAGTTACTTTCTTTGTCTTGTCAAATCGTGCATGTCTATGTTTGTAAGTTAAAAAAAAAAGTCAACGTGAGTGCTTCTTTTAGGTCCGCGCGTTTGATGTGATGGTAAGTTTTGGTGTTAGGGGATGTTTACCTTCACGTACCATTGTTGACTAGTCAAGTTAAAAGAAGATAAGCAGACTACAAAAACTGTTGAAACTCCAGATGCACCTGGAGCATGCCAGGCGCCTTCTAGATGAATTGGCTATGGAGGCGGTACAGGAGGAAGCCAGGTTAAAAGAAGAGGAGGAAAAAAAAGAAGAATGAAGGAGAAGAAGAAATAAGAGAGGGATCCTGCCTCACCTCATGATAAGACTTGCCTGTGAAGTCAAACCTGAGGTGAAGACGCCTATACAACCACTACCAACACCGCAGCCACTACCAGTACCACAACGACCGAGAGCCGCTGTCCCTCAAATTGAAAATTGGGAGGAGGAGGCCTTGGAGGAGTTGGAGAGACAGCGGCAGGAGTGGGAGTCGCAGCTTCAGCAACATCATCCCAGGGTGTGGAATAGAAGAAGGAGGGAACAAGTGTTCACTATCCCTCAGACTGAAGACCGCAATAATGAAGCCAGTCAAGCTCCCTCTGCGCTCCCAACCACACGCATCAATTGGGAGCAGGACTGGAGCCGACGTTACGTGTGTGGTGCTCGCCCAGGGAGATATCACCATTAGTCAGGTGTATTTGAAGTTTTAAAAAAAACAGCCCTTCTCAGGGCTAACCAAATCTCTAGAAAAGAGAGACTATTCAAGTTGCCAATTTGTGTGAATGTGAAGTAGAGTGAATATAAACACTCACTTTTTTACTGACTTGCGAGTGTGTGTGTGTGTGTGTTTGCGTGTGTGTGTGTGTGTGTGTGTGTGTGTGTGTGTGTGTGTGTGTGTGTGTGTGTGTGTGTGTGTGTGTGTGTGTGTGTGTGTGTGTGTGTGTGTGTGTGTTTGCATTCGCGTTCGTTGATGTGGATAGTATATGTGTTTGTGTTTTATGCATTCGCGTCCGTTGGTGTGGATAGTATATGTGTATGTTTTATGCTTTCGC
This sequence comes from Megalonaias nervosa, assembly GCA_016617855.1. Classification (NCBI taxonomy): domain Eukaryota; kingdom Metazoa; phylum Mollusca; class Bivalvia; order Unionida; family Unionidae; genus Megalonaias; species Megalonaias nervosa. The sequence goes on along the minus strand of JAECUM010015688.1, from coordinate 5,242 downwards.
GTACGTTGGTGTGGATAGTAGGTATGGTGTGTTTTATGCTTTCTCGTTCGTTGGTGTGGATAGTATAGTGTATGTTTTATGCTTTCGCGTTCGTTGGTGTGGATAGTAGGTATGGTGTGTTTTATGCATTCGCTCCTGTTGGTGTGGATAGTATAATGTGTGTGTTTTATGCATTCTCGTTCGTTGGTGTGGATAGTAAATAGGTGTGTGTTTTATGCTTTCTCATTCGTTGGTGTGGATAGTAAATATGGTATGTTTTATGCATTCGCGTACGTTGGTGTGGATAGTATATATGGTGTGTTTTATGCTTTCTCATTCGTTGGTGAGGATAGTAAATATGGTATGTTTTATGCATTCGCGTACGTTGGTGTGGATAGTATATAATATGTGAAGTGAGTGTAAGGGATGTTTTTGTTCACGTCCGTGCTTGACGTATATAACGCCGAACGCTCGTCAGTCTGGCTACCCGCGTTGACTAGTCAACACAAGATGGAATTGTTTAACGAGTTAAGAAACAGTTATTTTTGGATGATGGATGCAGCCTACGTGGTGGAAAGGGTAGAACAGGAATGGAACTATCCAGACAGCCAAGACTTTGTGACCAGTCAAGTCACTAGCCTGAAAGTAGCCAGGGATAAGGTAGCAGGAATGATAGAAGAGGAGGTGGAGAAGTTAAGAGGCTTCATCCATCGTAAAGATGTGAGAGTGGGGACATTGAAGGACGCACTTGATAATGTCATCCAAGTGAGGTGCTTTTTAGAAGAGCAAGCAAATTTTATGGAGTGGTCTTTTGTCCTGTGGGGATTAGAGAAATTAAGGAAATCTGAAGACCTAATGAGAAAAGTGATGAAAGAAGAGGTAACGAAAATCAAAGACACATGGGCAAAAGAGAGAAAGGAGAAGGAAAACAGAAAGAGAAAAGAGGAGTTTGAAAGACTAAATCAAAACTGGATGAAGGTACAGGAAAAGTTTAGAGAGATGGGACATCCTGACTGGATTCCAGACGAAGAAAAGAAAAAGACGAAGAAAGGAATCATTGGAAAAGTGAAGAGCTGGTGGAAGAACTGGAGACAATAGAAGCAAAAAACCAAAGGTCCTTTTCAGGGCCACTCCACTGCCTCGAAAAGATTTATTCTTTCTTGCCTAAAAAAAATTTAAAACATACTCTACTATTCACTGACACGAACGCGAATGCATCACCCTTTGTATAGAAATGAAACAGGTGGCATGACGTCACGGTACTTGCTACATTGTTGCAAGTGTTCAGTACCGTGACGTCACCCTACCTGTTCCATTCCTATTGTCCCTATACAAAATTCCCATTGTCCGTATACAGACCCAGGGTGTGCTAGTCGCTATACAAAATTCCCATTGTCCGTATAGTACCCCAGGGTGATTTTTTTTTGTCCGCATAAATCTTGTCCTTATTTTCGATATTGTGATTTTTTTATGTCCGTATAAATCTTGTCCGCATATACGATATTGAGGTCCCGTAATGCTAATTCCCATTGCCCGTATAGTGCCCCACTACACTACTACCGATCTACATCTTGGCGGATCGATCAGATATTTCGGTGCTTTGCCCTAGCGACATCTATGAGATTTCATGAGTTGCCTTCCTTAGTATGCAATTTCAACTAACCAATATCGTATAATCGCGATGCATTTTACATAGGCCGAATATGGTGGAGAGAATTGACTTAACATCGAAAGTATGACTACGTACCAGAGAAAAACCATTACAGGTGTATTTGAGGGAAGGGGTGTATTTGTGCAAATATGGGCCGGCAGCATCTTCGCTAGCCAGGGTTCCGCTGTGTTAACCCTATCTACACCTTGAAGGATCGAGCAGATATTTTAGTACTTCGTGACAGCGACATCTATTGTATTTCATCAGTTGCCTCCCTTAGTATGTAATGCCAACTAACCAATAGCGTGTAACAGTGGTGCATTGTATATCGGCCGAAAATGGTGGAGGCACTTGCCTGTAAAAGGATAATTTGTAAGTTTAACATCAAAAGTGTGTCTACGTACCGGTGAGAAGCCATTACAGGATGTATTTGAGTGAAAGGTATTTCTACAAACACGAACCGGTAGTGAAAAATTGCTTATTTATGAGTCCAATCAAATTGTGTGCTACCCTTGTCTCTGTCATATAGGAACAGCGTTCAAATTTAAACAACTTAATTTGATTGGATGCGGTGGCTTGCCGCTGCATCCAACGAGATTCACAGACCCGAAGCACAGAAATTTGCTCGATCCGCCAAGGTGTTGATAGGGTTAACATATCTGAACCTTGACTAGCGAAGATGGGACCGGCAGTGGAAATTTTCTTATTATTCAGTCCATTCCAGTTGTGTGATCACCTTGTCTCGATCATGTAGGAACAGCGTTTAAATTTTAACAACTTGATTTTGTTCGGATGTGGTGAAAATATCAGAACCTTGACTAGCGAGGATGATTTTCTGGCATGCTTTTTATTTACTTGTTTTCTATATTCTTCTGAATGCATTGGTACATTCCATCGGTTTAATTATGCTCTAGGATATGTGACATGTGGTGTGATTCTATTGTGCGCGATTTCAGAACGATCAGCCAAATTAAGCATGAAAGCAAGTTCCTGTTTGTCGAGCTCACAGTCAAAGTGGAATTCATTCATTGCACTTTCAGAAGCTTGTATTGTCTAGTCTGACAATATTCGGTTTCCTATTTAATAGCTGCTAAAGATAGTGTATTTATTGACAAATTTATGCAAATTTTTTCGATCACATGGGAGAGGTAATTTTGGTTTGCTGTGTGCTTAGATGGTTACAATTTCCACAAATACAGTGTCCAAAGAAATTTCAGCCACAGTACCTGAAAGTAACATAGCAGTATGCCAACATTCTTTCCATTGTACAATATGCAAATGCAAACAACTTCACCTTTAACACTCTCTCAGAAGTTCATACTATCTGTCGAACGACCCGTGTTTCACAATTAGAGGTCCAAGGAATGAAAATGACCAAGCGGAGCTAGCAGTTTTTTTTTATAGCTGCACATCTGAAGTAAGGCCTAGCTGTATCCTCTATAACCCAAATAACAACCATCATTCATACACCAAAATAAAGAGAATAAATGTTCTTTTAACTATACCCGAGATAAACAAGGTTTTTTATTTTAAATAGCGATCATAACCAGTGAGGAAAACCTAGCAACTTTTTTTTCTTAAAAATCTAACCCTATGCAAAACACAAAACTGTCGAGTTCCACTTCAGTTGATTTTGAGAAGCAATTTAAGATATTTCTGTGTTTAGTAAAAGCAGCCATATTTACCATTTTTGCGAAACTGAAACACCTTATGCCAGTAACTGTGGAGTTGTACGTTGAATTGTTTGAGTTGCATTAAATGCGGACCGAGAAGTACGATGAACGCCAGACGCAAGGCAATGCCACGCAATCATAACGAGTTCATTTGTTCATGAGAGAGAGAGAGAGAGAGAGAGAGAGAGAGAGAGAGAGAGAGAGAGAGAGAGAGAGAGAGAGAGAGAGAGAGAGAGAGAGAGAGAGAGAGAGCGGCATTTAGATTGGAAGTGCTACGGCTGCGGAAAATTGCTAATGGGAAACTGTAGTTTTCACAAAATCGTACTCTATTCACATTTTAATTGCTTTGACATTTCTTGTCTAATTTTCATGAACTTCTTACCATATGCCAGTATCATTTACAAATATTTTTTGAAGAAGTGACTCGACGTTTTAGAAAATGTCCAAGCTAATGCGTAGACGCATCAATTTGTTTCCGAGGGGTGAATTCTAGAAATAACTTTGACATAAATGAAAAGAACACTTCACGTGGATTCCTGTTAAAGTCGTTCCTTTCGAGGCATGAATTTAGTTTTCATTTGAGTTCAGTGGGTTCAGCTCACGACCTTAACTACAATATACAACTTTACACTGCACGATGATTAAACACGCGTACTTGTAAGAATTTATTAGAGCAGGATGTTGTTCATGCTATCGCTTTCAGAGATCCTGAATAAAAATTATTTTTTCTTTTCCTTTACTTATGGGGTTCATTATTTTACCCTTTATCTGATTAGGAATGATAACTGAAATAAAGACCGCGGGGAACCAATCGGAATGAAGATTCCTGTGCATAAATCAAGGTGCAGTGGTGATACATAAAGACAAATTGATGAATGCAACCTACTTGTGTCTACAATGTAAACGTCCTAAATCTGTAGCCTGACTACAGCGCAGAAATAATGAAAAGAGATATATACAGTACATAATGAGTCACAAGCGTATTTCAGCTCGTGGTCTGCTAACTGAACGTAATTTTTAAAAATAATAAATGCATATACAATCATTAGTTCAAGTAGACAAAGGTGTTACGTATATGTAATTTAATTACTTTTGTGTTAGTTTTAAAATTCTTTTTATTTTATTTTTATTTCGTTACATGTTATTGTAAGAACTTTATTCGCTAGATTTGACTTGTTTTTCGGAAAATTCAGTTTTCTGTTTTGACCTGATAAACACGCAGTTTGTTGCTACATTTTATTTTTAGCTGACCTAGTTGCTGACCTTGGTTCTGAATTGGTAAACACTGAGTGAAAATGATTGGTCGTAATCAAGGTCATTCTTGGCTTGCGTCAGCTCTGTTGTAAACAAACTTTTTTTAAAAAATTCATTTCCAGTGTGGGAATCATTGATTCTTAGCTAAGGCTATACTAGCCTACGTACTAATTGACATATTATTTTATTGCGTTGTTCGGATTAAGTGATCACGTGACCCATCACTGGGTCTAAACTGCGTTTAGTTAGGGTTAAAACAGATATTTTGTAGTGTTTTCAGTCAGTCGTAAATTAATATCTTCGGAGCTCAGAGATATTTTGTGTTGTGACCAGTTCGAGTTAGTTTTTTTTATTTAAAATAATTTATTCACTCTGGAAAACATACAAAGTGCTCTTCTTCATCAAAATTCTTGGACAAAGACATTTAGTGGAAATTATTCGGAATTCTAAAGCTGGAATTGGTCCAGAAAATTCAACAAGGAACTGTTGACACATCAACACAAAACAGGATATAGAAGACGTCATCGCCTTCCATCTTGGAACTTCATCGGGATTCGAACTTTGATTCATTTAGAACTTTTTAGTGATAGGACTTATATTTTTCAATTTTAGGATTACTATTTGGATTATATTCACAAACCGTAAGTTGTTTTTCATATTTTACGTTGTTTTCTAGGGAAATAAA
>JAECUM010015687.1:0-17946 GCA_016617855.1 Megalonaias nervosa | reverse complement strand
TCTTGCATACACACGTATACACTTTTAAGGATGATTTGTCCTTCTCTGTAACCATGCATTAGATTAATTAGATTATTATGATTGCATTTCTGGATGTCGTAAGTTACAATCAACCATAAACTCATCACTCTGTGTATATATTCCTAAATTCTGTCGTTTATCAGACCTTTCAAGTACATCCGAATTAAGTCATGACATGAACTATATATATATATATATATATATATATATATATATATATATATATATATATATATATATATATATATATATATATATATATAATTTGCAATGATATCCCATGATGTATATTTTTCATTAAAGGAAATGTGGCTTACAAAAGTGATATATAATTGATACAATGTACATACTATACATATATTTTATTTATATCACATACAAATACACATATTTGCCTTGTGAAATGAATTATGACTGACCACAAGCAATTGTGTATTGACAGAGTGAATGAACTCGCATTCCCGCTGTGTCTGCTACAAAATGTAGTTCTGTGCCTGTTATGGTTATTCACAGTCACCCTTGTATATTGATAAATAAATTGTTTTCTTTTCTGAGTTTCTGTTTTTTTGTAACATTGAGTAAATAAATATGAGACAGAGTAATGATTTATACATGAAAGATGGCTTAAAAGAAGAAATTACAGCACTACAAACACATGGTTACATTCTTGAACACTGAGCGATCAGCCATTCACGTACACACACATGCAATTTAGAGTGAAATAGAAACTAAGTGAAATGATGAACCAACAACAGATAATTAAAATATTTTAATATATTTACAGTTGACCTAAGTCAATATTCTGCTTTAATTTCAATTAACATTACTACCAACCATAAAATTGTTTCTCTCTCTCTCTCTTCCTTTGGTCACATTGACTTAAAATTTACCATCATTCTTCATAGATCCAGAGACATCGTGGTATGACACAAGGAAATATCATTCATGCTCATTTTTTCATGGAATTTCGCCTATCTTGATAGGATGGTCAAGAGACGTTGGGGGGGGGGGGGTAGTGGGTGGCCTTTGGACATTTTCATATTTAATTAATAATAATCAGTTTTAGAACCTTATAATAGGTTTAAGAAACAACAACAACAAAGCATTAAATAAATTACATATGCCCTGTAACCCAGACAAGCTATTGCAACTTTGTATCATTGATAATATGAACACTGTAGATAGATCCCAAGGGAAGAGTACACATACCTTTATGAGAAACCGTATTTTTTGCAAGTCACTTGGTGCAAGTTCAGTTTCAAGGTTTTCATTCAACCGAAATTATTTTTCTCCCTCATTCCAGATTTCTGCATATTTTGTCCCTTATGCATGAGAGGGGAGGGGTAAACGGAAAATGAAAGGACCGTGATGAAATTGTGTACCATGTTAAATTAATTTACAAAACAGGGGTTATTATTACTTGTTATTGCTATTTTCATATGTCACCAACGCATAATGAGTGGAAATTCGTCAATGATCATTAGGAATAGAACCGACATCGCACAGTTCCAAGAATGTTTATATATTTGTATTATTTCGCCATCATGGCAGATCATAATTTGATATCAGTACAATAGAAAAATTTTTATTTTTTCACATTTCTGAAACTTATCTTCAAGATAATGAATTCGAAAACATTTTAAAGGTATTCTGAAACAGCACCTTTCAGTGTAATGTACAGGAAAACATATGCATTTGCCTATGAATTATCAACAAAGCATTCTCATGATAACCAATTTTCTACATGTTTATTTTTGGCAAATGGTGTAGTCTCTAAAGACTATATTTACTGTATAATCTGTAAATATATTTTCTGCACCATCATTATAAAATGACAAAGAAATTTTAAAAAAATTATATTTTTTATACTATTTGCTGATGACTAATTGTTATGAATACCCTGTATATAAAACATTTTTTGCTGTAAATGATTATTCAATGAATACATATGCACAATAATGGATGGTCAGCTCATTCTTGAATGACATCACACATAATGTTAAAGCGAGTGTATATCAAGGGAGGTAATACAATATCAAGGGAGTTTTAGATCAGTTAACTCTTCAAAAATATTAGAAATAAATTTTGCAACATTCGGCAATAGTCAATTTTACTACAAGAGATTTGTCTTGTATCTGCAACTTGTACAAAAATCCAAACAAATTTACTCACTGAAGGTTTGCTTCATATTTGTCCTTTAAAATTAAATTGTGCGTGTGGTCACTATCAAGGCTACATTAACAAAACAGTTTCTCTGTATTAGTTTTTATTCCTTAAAATGGATTCCTGAAACTGCTCATTAGTATGTATCCACGATATCATTTTTCTAAATTTCAGAGTTTTGTTGCTCATCATTCTTGTAATTAATTATAGTTTTCTGGAAGTAGTAATAAACTTTGTTTATCTCTGACTAAAACCCTTTAACATCTTCCAGAAAATAACAGGTTTTTCCTGGGACTTGAAATATCATGTATACAGTTCCAAAGTGCAATCTTCCTCTAACTTATTTTTGTTTTTTATATTTCAGCCAAAGACATGTCCTTATCAAACCTTTGGTGCCACCAGATGGAGGCAGAGGGGAACGTCAATCGCTTACGGATTAATTAAATAATTGTACTATCGCTGACAGGGTTTAGTTAGGGAGTGCAACAATTTACAAAGGAAATCCAAAGCTAATCCTATTTACAGGAAATAATTCATAATTTAGTTTATACAGATACAGTAACATTTGGGGATGCATAGTGAGCTGAAGAAATAATACAGGAAGAATAAGCAAATGTGGAAAGTTTTATTTGTGGATTTGAAAGTGCATAAGTTTGCTAGCATTTTAAAGTTGCAGTATGTGCATTTTATTTTTTTGTTGTTGAAATTAACTCAGTCTTCTTCCATAAAAGCCTTTCGCACATTTTATGTCAGAATCATGTGGGTTCTAATTGAATTGAGACTGATACAATTATTGAAGTGGACTATACCATTCAATTAAGACTGTCGTGTTTTCACGTCAGCCAGCTACTGTTCATGTGTATACATCAACACCAAGTGTCTAGGGCTCTACTCTGGGTATTTCATGCATGGATGGAAATGTTTCATTATGCATCCAAATTTATATACGAAATTTTTACAAACAGAAAAATGGATACAACATTAGACCGAACAACTAAAGCAACACACACAGCCTTTCCCAGCTCTAAGGTTAACATGCACCATAAAACAGTTTAAATAGTTAACACTTTTGTTGCCACAATAATTACATAAATTGCTTAATACAAAATGCAAATATTTCACTTAGCAAACCATTTGCAAACTTATATAATAATAACAATAATTTCAGACATCAGAACAGAGAGTCTATTCAGAAAAACTGGCAAAGTGACCTGTCAGCGACTTCTGAAGGAATGGGTGAACCAGGGTCCTCATCTTCATCTGGATGATGGAACATTTTCTCCACACGATTGTGCCACCGCGCTGTAGAGTTGCATCAGTGAACTTCGGGAACCACTGCCGACAGAGAAACATTTTGAAGCCCACTGTCAGAGTGTTGGCAAGTTTCCTATAGCTTTCACGGGAAATGATATCCAAGACATAACAAAATAATTTATAATAGATACAGATATGAGAAACAAGTGGCACAGAATTGATTTAAGTGACAGGCAAAAATATAGCTCTAACAGCCCTCGTAGCTTATAGGCAAAACGAGCTATTAATTTGATGGTTCCTGTATGACATTTTTCCAACACCATTTCATTTAGTGGTTGCATCTGTGTTCAAGTTATGTGTTGTAAGTCAGACACACGCGGAATGCACAAGTTTATATAAATATACATATACATGTACAGGGGAGACAACTCATTAATTTCAAACTTTTAACATTTCACCTTTTTCAGAGATGTGTAACAATGTGACACCAGGGGAAGACAGATTCAAGGTGAAGGACAAGCATATAAAGGCCCTTCAACTGCTATTTCTCCTGATCCCACGTCAAGATGCCATTCTTCTGGAATGTTTGCTTGACCTTCTACATAAGGTCAGCAATGCATCAGAGAATCTGATGACTGCACATTCTCTCGAAATGGTCTTTGCTCCAAGTTTGATCTGTCCAAAGAAGGTAAAAAGCATGCTGAATGAACGTCCATTTTTAGTTAGAAGACTCATTTGTCATTATCTGTCACAATTACTTGGATTAATTTGTTAATTTCTTTGCAAAATGTATCTATAGAAGATATCTCTCAGAAATAAAACAAACAAACAAGTAATGCTTAAACATCATAGATTGCAGATACCTGATAAAACACTTTGGGAAAGACAGTTTCAGGTCAACTCGAGTTCCAGTCTTAATGTGCTGCTTTACTTTGAATTGGAAAGGAGAATTATGCTATGTGAATAAACTCAAAAGAGCAGAACATAAATGTTAAACAACTGATAAAAGAACAAGAAAATTTGCTTGCTATGAGTGAATAACAGATATATTCCATCTCATGGGTGAAAAACTTTGCCAGTCATGAAAATATTGATTTTTCACCCACCAATTCTTTCTTTCAGAGGCAAACTTAGGTGCAACGTTAGTCTTAACTCGTAAAACACATTTTGTCATTTGTTTAAATTGCCCATGTTTGAAGTTATCTGCTTGAATCATAATTAATAGGGACGGGTGAAACTTTTCTGCTTGAATCGTACTTAATTTGCGACATGAAAGATTTGCAATTACATTGAGGTCAAGGTTTTCTAAATTTTAATTAAGAATACCTTCAAACACATGATTAATACTATTTTTTAAATTTAGTTCAGAATACTTCTCTTTCCAAAAATCAAATATTTATTAAGATGAATCCAAATTCAGTTAATGCAATATACAAATTTACAGCCAGTTAAAATTATGTTATTTGTCATTATCAAATGTTTAGAATTAAAACCATGAAGAAAGTGAAATATATGTCCTTACTGTATATACTCACATATAACCTAAGTCTAACTGACACTACACATATCAGGATCTAACATTGCATAATGTACCGGAAGATCTGGGTCTGTGGAGTTTGTTAGGAGTAATCAGTAGAACAAATAGCATAGACCCTGATATGCAGGCACATTATGCTATGGCAGATCAGGATATTTGTTGTTTGCATTTTGACTTGACTTATAAGTGAGTACATATGGTTCCAATTTCTTTTCATTGCACCAAGAGAGTGACCGATTTCAACATTGAATCAAAACTGATGAAAAACTTTAGTCTTTGATTTTCTTTTTCAGTTGTCTCCCTTCGAGTTTCATTCCCTGTCAGATTTATTCATCAAAACTCTCTCTTTCTTGATAGATAACACACCATTTCTATTCAAGGTATGTATTACAAGTCAATCATTTGCTAACTACTTTAATATAAATGGTCAGGATTGTTCTGATGTTCACAAAAGTTAATTCAAGTTTAAAACTATAAATCCAATTAAACCATGCCTGTTGCTTCTTTTTAAAGCTTTCATAAATTTAATTCATTTTGATATTCTATGTTCAGTAACATTATTACGAGATTTGTTGATCCCAGTTTGGTAGGTGGTGACTCATTTGGTATTATGGTAAATTGCACCCTACCAGCACAGCTGTAATAAGAATGAAAAACAAAAGAAATCGTTGAATTATCTTTCTTTTTTCATAAGTTTAATAATGTTTTGTTTTTTTGCAGATCGCGTGTTGGCCCATCAAAAAACATTTATGTATGTTGGTGGGGGGAGCGTCTTTGTTGTTTGTGTTTTCCTTGCAGTGCCTTCTTGCTTGTTTGGTGGTACTGATGTGAAGATTCATACGTTTTTGTAAAATTTGATATTTTAATTTATATTATTTAATTTTTATTTTCTCAAGATTCCAAGAGAGCTTGCATTGGATGTGGATTATTTTCTGGTGAGAAATGGAAGAGCCCTATATGAATATGTTTACGGAGAAGTCTGTTCTGCAACACACAAATGTTCACCTCAACATACATAAAGCAAAGGTATTAATAAACATGTAAACTACATTAGATCCACCATTGAACAATATGAAAGACTATTCCTGGCTTGGTTATTATCATTGTCACAGCTTCTACACAATTAAAGATAAGGAACACATATCTTGCATTATGATGCATTGGGAGGTGAGATGGCCTGTAATGTACACTATGCTTTTTAAGTTTGGATCTACCTCCTTGGGGTAGGGGAAGGAGAATGGGGTTGTTTCATGTAAGATTGACTATCTTGCTTGTCTTTGAATGACTATGTACAGGTTTATTATCACTGACCTATCATCGCACATCAGAACAGATTTTGTATGATACAAGTGAGTTATTCGCAGGGGACAGAACTTGAATACTATTGATCTCTATCTTATAACCATGTGTGTGTGTGTGTGTGTGTGTGTGTGTGTGTGTGTGTGTGTGTGTGTGTCTATGTGTGTGGCTAAGTTTAATGATTAAGTAATTACAATTGCTTTATTAAATTCTATATGTATTATAGTGTCTAAGTTTATTAATATCAATATTTTCAATTTTCATAAAGCCAAAGCTAAACATCAAACTGTATTGTCCATGCTTTTGTCTGGTCTCCATTGTTTGATTGTCAAATTTAGGGTATTACCAACAGTTGTCCTGGCTAATCAGCATTGGGTGACTTGCATATGTTGGGTATTACCAACAGTGATCTTGTCATGCATTGTTTGATTGGCATATTTTGGGTATTACCAACAGTGGTCTTGGCATGCATTGTTTGATTGTCATATATATGGTATTACCAACAGTTGCCCTGGCTGATTATTGTTTGACTTGCATAGTTTGTATGTTACCAACAGTGATCTTGTCGTGCATTGTTTGATTTGCATATTTTGGGTATTACCAACAGTGGTCTTGTCATGCTTGTTTGATTGGCATAGTTTGGATGTTACCAACAGTGGTTTTGGCATGAATTTTTTGAATGCCATATTTAGGGTATTACCAACAGTTGTCCTGGCTGATCAGCATTGTTTGACTTGCATAGTTTGGGTATTATCAACAGTGATCTTGTCATGCATCGTTTGGTTGGCATATTTTGGATATTACCAACAGTGGTCTTGCCATGCATTGTTTGATTGGCATATTTTGGGTATTACCAACAGTGGTCTTGGCATGCATTGTTTGATTGCATACTTTGGGTGTTACCAACAGTGGTCATGGTTGATCAACAACAATAGTATTTTATGTTAAGTCTCTGATCTTTAATTATTTTGTAACCAATGGCAACAAAAATCATGGCTAAGTGAGGTGATTAATTGGCAAGTGTTAAAACAATTATCATGTTGATACTTGTGAGGCATATTAATTAGTCTATTTTCGATGCATTTTTTAAAAATTTCAGCATGATGGTGCTACTGCTGCCAACAGTTATCATATTTGCAGAGAGAATATCCTCTGATGAATTGGAACCCTCTCAAGAGATTCAAGTGGTACATAAACAGCTGTGTGCTCATGTACAAGCCATGCCCAGATCTTCAAAGAAAAAGATATTGCTCAAACAGGTTGGTTTTCTTTAAGATATAGGATGACAGCCAGTGTAAATGGTGGAGGAAGATGCCGGGAAAACCCAGTCAGAACCTACTTCTCATGGGAAGCTGCTGGCCATTTTTGCACATACCCACATTGGCTGTGCCCAAGCATCAAAACCACATGAACAGAAGTGAGATAGCAGTGATCAGAAAATGCGAGCACTTTAGACCACTCAGCAACCTGGGGCCCCTCAAGGAGATCAATTATGGAATAAAAGAAAGTTTTGCTGTGCTGAAATGTTTCTTTTGAGGGTCTTTTTAAGTGTGTATAACATACAGTTTAGTGTTTAAATATCAAGAAGAGAACATGTAATCAGTTGGCACAGAATATACATATCAACCATATAAACATGGGTGTATTGTCCAGAAAGAACCAAATGGATGACCATATTTCTTCAATAAGTTTTAATTGCTATAAGTTATAATTAATACCATATTAATTTTGGGACTATAGTAAAGGTTCAACTGAATAGTGCCGTCATCACAATTAAAACAAACCCCATTTAATTGTGTTGGTAAAATTAGAAAGTTTTACACTTTGAAATTTAATACCTCTTGATATAATGGAGGGACACACCACTACACAATGTACTTAAACACATGAATGTTTAATTCTTTAAATTGGCTTTTATATCCTAATTTCAGTTTAACTGTGCATATGGGTATTCTGATGGCAAGGGAAAGCACTCTAGAAGCCGTTCATTTGGAGAGTCTCTAAAGGTAAAAACAATTCCATGCTAGTTACCTTACTGCATGCTATAGGATCCACTGTCTTGTTCACTTATTTAATTTAGTCATAGTATTGAGAAAGAAGATCATACATTCTTAGACAAAATATTTTTAAAAAATTACTGTCATTATGAGTACATCTTACAGAACTTAAACAATGAATCCTAATTTCCAATATACTTCCATGTGCATGCATATTTTAATCAGAGAAGCTACACTAGATTCATCAAATAGATACCCCCCACACACAAACATGTCTAGATACACCAGCACCAAACTAAGTCTCAATGAAACATGTTATGTTGAAATCTTTGCTTATCTTCTACCAATGCATTTTTTATTTTACAGAACTATTTTTCTCTGCTGAATAAACATAAACATCACAATTCCTTCAGTGAGGAAGTGAAATCCTGTGGCATGGGTCTCAACTGGGACATTAAAAGGTATGTTTTTTAATTGAAACTGATCTTTCCATGCCATATGGCATAAACATGGCCAATTCAATTGTACAGTTTTTTGTTGATGTTAAGAGAAGATAAAAATATCCCAGTGAAAACATGGACTAGAACAATGATTATTTATATAATATATTCATTGGGTCTTTTGATCAATACTAGTGCTGCTGTTCTAATTGAATTTAAATTTCAGTCTTATCAAATTTGAAAATGTCATTATTATAGTTTTATGTTCCCATTGTATCAGTGGAGGTGGGTATATTCATCCATTACATCACTCTACTGTACATATGTTACACTTTTTCTAAACTGAACTTAGAAAGAGGAGAAATGCAGATTTTAAAAGTTGATGTGCCACCTTTGTGTAGGAAAGATTTGATGTAGTTAATAGTACTTGAAAATTAAAATTTCATCCTTGGAAATTGCATGATTGTTGCAACAAAATGTCTGCCATGAATGATCAAAAGAACTGAATTTAGCTTTGGCAGGTCTAGAAATCCTCGTTATTCAATCTCAACTGCTTCCTTACAGGTACGTATCCTTTCATTCAATATTAACGTTAACATGTGTTGTGGTGTGTTAGAAACTGACTGAATGATTGTTGGGATAGACTAATTCGAATGACATACATAGTAAGAAAGAAAAGAAAAGGGTAAAAATATCATTTAAAATAAAGTAAGGACTCTTTTGACAAATAATGTAGAGTACAAAAATTCAAAATAAGATGTAAAAATAAGTAAGAATTGATGGGGAAAATAACCAATGTTGTCATTGTATTTGCATGTGAAATTGGTACATACCCAACATGCCATTATTAAGTATATATCAAATAGAGAGTCAAAAGAAAGAGATAATAAAATATATACAAATGAAAATAATGGAAAATCAAAATATGTTCATTGAACAAGGCAAAGTCGCTTATGACAGATATCTTTTTATGAAAACAGTATTTAGTCATTAATACACAACACTGCAAACAGTCGTCATTAATACAACACACTGGAAACAGTATTTAGTCATTAATACAACAAACAGCAAGACTGAGAACTTCCTAAGCTCTGATTCTTATGATGTAACCCAGCTTTCAGGAGCCTGATATGATAATTTAAAAATGGTACATTGTGATGTACCACAGCTCCCAGGAACTTTAAATGATAATGGCAACATCATCTATTGTGATGTACATCAGCTCCCAAAATCTGGACAATATTTTGTGAATAAAAATTCAAATTGAAACATCATGCCTGGTTCCTGAAATCATTATTTTTTCAAGCTATAAATCTCATAATAAGGAAAATAATAAACAACAACAGAGGCACATAACATATGCATTTTATTTTTATTAGAATTAATCCAGGGGATTAATGTTCTTATACATTTTTTCCATATGAATGTCATACATAGCCATAATGTTTTCCCTAACAATGATTGAGATAGATAGATATATAGATAGATACTGTTTTCTCTGTGATATTTGGATTACCTGCGGGAGAGGAACGGAGGCTGTACTAGATGCACTTTGCATGCATGTCGTGGAAGGTTTCATACCCTATTTAAGATAATTGCAAATTTGATTCAGTTTATTTGAAATAGTTATGATATTGAGGGAATAGTGATGAAATATATACTCTTTTTTTCCAAAAGGAAGTTTTTGTTAACTTTGTTTCTCTACATTTGATCCTGTCATTTACATATTTGAAAACTCTTAATATCGGAGAGTTTAGTGGGCTTGTTTTTTTCTGGGCTGCTATAGTCTTGCAGAACATTATTGTAAAAAGTTAATCTGTCCTAATTACGTTTGTGAAAAAGAGCTTTCATAATTTTCCCATCCTGTTTTCATTTTCAAGCAGGTGAAGCACTTTCTTCTCATACTTATTTAATTTCAGGTTTAGTTTTAGTGCTTTTTAAATGATTTTTACCTATGGCATGTATATATCCTTTAATTGTAGAACACAAAACATTAGAAGGCTAATTATCTCCTTTATTCTTACGTTATTTTACAGTTGCCCACGATGATACCAAGATCTAGGACTTGCATAATATTACTGAACTGTCCCAAGAAAGATCGGGAAACTTATGTGTGATCGTCTCAACAATGACACTGAAAGAGTGTTGGCCTGCACAATGACAGTCCAGATAAGCTTAACTAGTCTGTGAGGACCAATCACAAACGTTCTTTTTTTGTTTCTGTCTGCTATAGTGCTATACTTTTTTTGTGTTTAATATACATTTATCACTGTAAATAAGAGTTAACATTACATACATTTTTGTATTTATGCACAGTTACATTTTTCCATAAAACATGCAAGTAATAACAGCGGTACAGTAAAATTTGTTGAAAGGTTAAGAATGTCTTGTTGTTTGTTAATTTAGATTTAATTCACATTATTTTGAGAACCTAATACATTTCCATTTTTGAAACATAGAAAAATAACATTATTTGTTAAGTGTTTCATAATGTGGAGGTTTTACTTCTTTCTCTTACTTCGTTTAAGACCGTTGTTATGAGCCTATGCTCTTAAACTAAGTAACAGAAAAGAATGTAAAGCAACAAGCTTTCTAAAATTGAACAACTAATTTGTTCCCCTAGAATACAAAGTGAGAATGAAAAAAGAACTTACAGTATTACAAATTAAATCCCAAAATAATTCTAGAACTACAGACACAAGTCCTAATAATTTAAAGTTTTAAACTTCAGTAGAAATCCAAAATAAGACTAATGCTGAAGGTGCTGCTGTGCCTGTGGCAGCCTGTATTGTGATGTTGTATCAACAGTCGTTTGGTGCAACGCAGTAATATAATTCCAGGTTTGAATTCACTATAAATCCCACTGAATGTCTCTGTCCAAGAATATTATATTTTTTGTGCACTTTGCATTTCCAGTGAAAATAATCACTGAAGTAAATAATCTGAAAAAATAAATTCCAGCCCAAATGAACACTGAACACAGCAATAATACAAATTGATTCTGCTAGACCTTAAGCACAAATTAATAATCTTCCCAGTGACAAAATTATATTCTTTCACTTGACCTCAGATCACAATTAACATTTTCCAAAAGAAAAACAGTATCTAATAGAAAATAACCTTCTAGAGAGTTCTTAATGTTTACAAAATAAAATATTAGTTATTATTGTCATGTCCATTACAAAAATTATATGAACAATGTCAGGTGCATTACAATAGCATATAATGAAAAACAAAGAATTACATAATAACTAACAAACAATGCATAGAAACTCAACAATATTAACATTACAACAGATCAACTAAAATTATTCCAACCTCAACTCATGAGAAACTTTTATCTTTCCTGAAGTTAATTTTGCTACGATTTTCTGCCCTTAGAATTATAGTCAGTTTTAACTTCATAACATTCCATTGATTTGAAATTAAATTGACGCTTTAGTAAATAGTTTTTTAAAAGTTATTTTCAAGTTTATTTGCTTTGGAAAGTAACCGGCCCAGATTCAATGCCTTCTGCAGAAATGAAATCCTAACAACCCTCTTCGCTCGTGACCATATCTCTTTCTTGCATAATAAACCTTGTTAATGAAAAAAGATTGTCCTTATTGCTGATATTTATATTACCAACCTAAAACACAAAACTCCCCGTTTAAGTAATCTTCTCTCAACATCTGTGAATGTAAATGATTCTAATTATTAATTAGAACAAAAGTTATTCATCAACGATGCAATTCCTCTATAATAAATCTGACACAGACTGTACTATTGGTTTGTTTCAAATCTGTATTAAATGAATCATGCATATCAAATTGTAACGTTTAAATAAACAAACTCCTGAAGACCTTTGCATAATATATCTTCGTATTGTTAAGTGAAAATACTATCGATTCCAAAATCGTTTGTAGGACAATGTAAGGATTGCTACTTGATTATTTTGCATATATGAGTTCCATAATTTATTTAGAGTAAAGGGTTCGTGAAGACAAAATGCACTTCCTATATATAAGCAGAGATCAGATGGTAAGCCTCGACTCTTCAGGGTTGAATAATACGTTGTTAAAAAGGATTTGAGTCAGTTTTGGTGTCCTATTGCAATTTATATGTATTTCAGTGCGACATCAACGTGCATGCTCAAGTCAAGCAGAAACATAAGGAATGGGTGACAGCTATATCCAGTGGCTAAGGACATAAGCTGTGCTTTTTGCAAATGTTTGACAAGTAGATCATGATTTTTGCAAAATTATTATTTTGTGGCTTATTGCTTACGCCAAGTTCTATTGAGATCTGCTACAATTAAAATGAATCAAAATAATAGTAATAAAGTTTAAAGTGGTTGAATTCAATCAAAAGAATTTTTTAAAAATAAGGAAACCCCAATAAACATGGTATCTGTGTAATTTTTTTTATTTTTTCTTTAAACAAAAAACAAATGCTTGAAAATGAATAGTATGACATATGATATAACAAGTGACCCAGGAAATATAACTTTTGATACTACTGAAACACGATTGCGAGAAACAACTATTTAATCACATTGCTACTCACATGTTCTTTGATATGGTTGATCATTGCTAACTCGCATTTTTATATATGATGCAAGTCTTGTATTGGGATCAATTGGATACCTCGCTTAATAATTCTGGTCATTTGGATGTAATATCGGTTTGCAAGTTTTCTTTTAAATTGCCCTATACTTACGTCAATACATTGAACTTTATATAGACTCTAATGTACTCTATTTTTATTTTGCTCTGGGCTGGGTAAAAATTGTTTTGCACCTACCCGGGATGAAAGTACCTTGTATTGGAACTCTGTGTGTGTTTTAGATTTTTCACGTAGCTTTAAAAAAATTTCAGTCATATCGCTACAATGTCTGCAGTGTGGCAATTTACAGTGATGTCTAGCACTGGAGCATCATGCTCATTCACATTATCCTGACACCAGGACAACCAGTCCTAATACTAACCACTTAATGCTGAGCGCCTAGCGAGGTAGCTGTTGGTACCATTTTTAGAAGCCTTTGGTATGACTCGGCCAGTGTTCGAACCCGTGATCTCCTGCAACCGAGGCGGACACTCTAACCGCTAGGCCGCCGGAGCGGTCACTGGCAAGTTTCTCTCAAGAACATGCCTAGAAGCATATTATTTTAATTGTTCAGAAAGTTTATGCTTATTTAAAATCGTGCAGTGCGCATGGAGTCATCCAGTGTACATACTAACGTATTTTCTCGAATGATAGCATTGAGGTCTAAACAAAATGAGTTAGCAGTTTACCTCTTGTAAGTGCAGAGTTGCAAGTTGAAATGAAAGATAAAATAATCACTCATTTCTTCGTGTCAGCCTGGTCTAAGGCCACAATCAATGCAATAGACTTTGCAGTCAAAAAGAACAGAAAAAAAATGAAAGTACACTTCTACTTATGTGTGAAATATGTACTAGCAACCAGGACGGGAAAACGACGTGGTCTCTGATAAAAATCAATGCACATTATTCATGGAACTTCAAACATCAAAATTTAATCCGATTCATGCCAAAATAATCAATGCCGCTAGTGTGAAAATGTCTGATAGATCGGATATAATTATCCTTGACTTTCAAAAGGTGGAGTTGTGTATTTCTGCATTTTTGCGATTATTCATGTTACATACATTCTTTTGTATGGGTACCAAATGAATTGATTGACACCAATGTTATTCAGTTATTCCATCTGAAAATCATCAATGTATTAGACTATGTAATCTATCTATCAATCTATCTATCTATCTATCTATATATATACACACATCCACACTCTGAATTCGTAGAACATTTCCAATTATATGTATAGCGTAGGGTGGCACGCAGAGGGCTAAACCTGCAAAATACAATAAATATGTGCTTTAATTTACTCACATTGTGATATCTAGAGTGAAATATAGAACATTTTTATTTCTTTTTAAATAAGCAATAGTCTAGATTAAATATCATTGTCATCATCATCAACAACATCATCATCATCATCAGCAGCAGCAGCAGCAGCATCTCAGTTTGAATCATAATTATAATCAAATAAACTGCAAATTAGAAAATTGCACTAATTAACAACTGAATTAGAAATAAACGTGTTATTAATAAACTTAATAAATAATTCGCCGAGGATATTGTTTTATAATTGTTGTTTAGCGGGACATCAGGACACAATATTATCGTGCAATTGGAATTTGAGTAATGTACTTTGGAAAGAGAGCGACACGTGGCTTCCTATCCTGCATGCTCTAATTAGGGCTCGAACCCGCATCCTAACGCACTGGACTATGGTAGGTTAACAACTGTGCCGCCGTAGCGAAAACATTATGGGTTCTACTCACCTATTTCGAACGTTTCAAAACACACCTTCCTTCAATGCACCACTGCAAAAACAAAAAAACATTATATGTTTGTATAATCCAAAATAGCAAATGTTTATATTTCCACCCATAGGAAACCAGTATGACTGACTTACAAAGAAGTAAATAAATCTCTCCCATTGACGGTATCTAATTTTGAATTATTGTAAAATAGCCAACTGAATTTGATTTGTTTGTTTTTCTTTCGGATCACATTTAATGATATTATTGAAGGTTAGAATGTATAAATACAGACAGAAATTACCTTATTTTCTCCACATTTGGTTCCTCTTGCTGCATTGACATATCTCATCTTTTTCTGCCCCGTTACTGGATCCTTACATCTCAATAGATAACAAAGGTCTTCAGACACAACCTTGAAAAATAACGTGAATTGACATATAGCTCGATATTGATTAGGTCACTTAACTAACCAAAAACGATCAGCCAGTATTATAACCTAAGTAACATGTTCCCATGGATTTATTACTGTAGAACCGGGTTTGATTCCCGATGATGTCAATTATAGTACTATGATTTCCCATTACATGCGGCTCAGCGGACAACCCTTAACTGCCCACTGTTCGTGAATCTCAAGGCACCAATATGCTAATTAGGTTAATTGTATATTATTTCCATACTCATTTACATTTTTAATAAAACTCAATGTATTAATTACAAGTTCAAGAATAATCTGGCTATCATATTTATATTAAACACTAACTTGTTCCAAAGAAAACATACAATTAACATTGCTTATGTTTACTAACTCAAAATAGTTGGATTCAGATTCAAATAAATGGAGTCGATGTTGCATTAACTCTTTCAGAATCTAAAGAACATCAATTTTATAACGGTATAAAACTGAGGCGTTCAGGCGATTCATGGAGTTCGTGGTATGAAAAATAGCCACCGTATAAATATTACAAAGCAAATCTTATCGTTAACTAAGCTAAACTTAATACGATTAAAAAGTTTAGTTATCTCACTGAATGTAAGTTTGTGTGTTGTCACAGTCTAAAATCTAGGGGTTTGCTCTCATACGGGATGGTCAAACGCTAAATTCAAAAGTTTACAATTGATTGCAACATATTGTCAAGCAATTGGAAATTATATGTATAAGAACAATAATTCCATGCGTAATCAAACACACCGTAGTTGCAACGCACCAAGTCTTGTTTCTTTGTAACAAATCCGTGTTGAAGATGTTTGAAAGCTTAATGTAATTATAAACCCTTTTTAAAGGTCAGATCAGCAGTATGCAACAGTTCACTCCTAATTTTTGAATTACCATGCAGAAAAAAAAAACAAATTCAGGCATCAGCTATTTCCATTGCTTGTAATGATCTGTTTTCTTTCATTTATTTTTGGTATACCAGTAAAGACTATTGCATCAATTTCTTGGTGCCCTGTAAAGACCTTCTTGCATCTTTATTTTTAGTGTACCGTACAGACCTTATTGGATATATTCCTTGGTGTACCCCAAGGTGCTGTTTACATCTTGGAAGTTAAATAATTACGGCCTTACCTTAAAAGAGAAATCAGACTTTTAATCAATCAAATTTAAGTCAAATAAACACATGAAATAAATAAGTATAACCTGGTGATACGGGTGACACAAAATCTGCATTATTCGTATTTTGCTTAGGTTTTCAACTGTACGTTTCCAGAAACAGACAACTAATGTAAATAAAGACCTTTTTTTAAGGAAAACAAACCACTTTGAATAATAGCCGCATTTCAAGAGAGAGTAAGTAGTGATGCACATAAATAGGTTAGGTGAAGACATACGAGAACTTCGATAATAGTGGTCTCCCTTCATATGCCTTAATATAGTCAATAGTTATCAGTGTGTGTGTGTGTGTGTGTGTGTGTGTGTGTGTGTGATTTGGAGTGTTAACGTAGCTTTAACAATTTTTCAGTCATATCACTACGATATCTGCAGTGTGGCAGTTTATAGTGATGTCTAGCAATGGGGTATTATACCGCAGACATGTAGCACGATGTCTCACCCAGTCACATTATCCTGACACCAGGTCGACCTGTCCTAACAGTAACTCTTAATGCTGAGCTTCTAGCGAGGCAGCCGTTAGCCGTTAGTGCCATTTTTAGAAGTCTTTGCTGTTTCTTGGCCGGTGTTCGAACCCCACCTGCCACATTCGAGACGAACACTCTAACCACTATGCCACCGGATCGGTCATTAATTATTATTGTAAAGTTGTGGAGGTTCTACCTCGGGAATTGCAAATGGCCTTGAATTACAGCAAGATATTTAAGAATAAATTGTATCAAATTTATCACACAATTATCCATATCTGTTTTACTTATTTTTCTAGCAAAATCAAAAATAAAAATAAAATCTTATGGCATGGCTTCCATTTCGGAGGAAAGGCTTTGAGTCGGAAAAATAATTTAATGCAGTGAATTAGGTAAATTAGCTTTAAAATAAATTTAATAAACAAGGTCTCTTATTGAAATAGATCATGCTTGTTCAATCAGTCTTTTATAGTCGATGAGTAATGTCCTATACATTATGTGTATTACGTTGTGTTCAGTTCCTTGGAATTTAAATTCATGTTTCCATTTCAGATATTACTTGCAACATATTAATACATAATGATAATAATACATAATATTATCTTTGTCATAAGATAGGAGCTGGCTTTACAATGGTAGAAAATTAGATGTGACTGTAAGGTTTGGCTAGTCAAGATAAATGATTTTGGATTCTCATTCTCCAACATCTTATTTAATAAATTGTGTAATACTGAGAATTTTATAACGTAGTATTGTACAATGAAAACAATGTGTCTATTTCATTACCTCATTTTATGTCATTCGTCTTTACTAACACAAGATGTTTGAAGCAAT
>JAECUM010015686.1:0-32143 GCA_016617855.1 Megalonaias nervosa | reverse complement strand
TCTCTCTCTCTCTCTCTCTCTCTCTCTCTATATATATATATATATATATATATATATATATATATATATATATATATTTGATATAATTACTGTTAGTATATGAAATTGTGATTTACCCATGGCCCATATGCATATGTAAACTGTTTAAAAAGTGGGATATTTTATACTCTCTAGTTTAGGCCTAGTGATAAGTTTCCACTGATTAATCATTAACGACGTAAGAAAATAACGAGGAAAATATTAATAATTGTCCTTTTCCAAATGAATTTAACATGGTACACAATTTCATAGAAATCCCTTCTGCTTTCCCTTTAATCTCTCTAGCACAAGGGACAAATTTTGTGGAAATCTGTGGAGTGAGAGAGACTTGGGACTGATGAAAGCCTTCAGATTGAACTTTCACCAAGTAACTTACAAGAACATGGTTTGTCGTGACGATATATGTACACATTCCATGGGATTTATCTACAGTTTTTACAATACGAATGATACATAGTTTCAATAGCATGTCGAGACTGTACAGTAAATCTCTTGGTTAGGAGGCACACACATGCTGTAATCTATTTAAATACAAGCTCTGATTGAGAGGAAATGGCTAACAATTTACGGTAATAGTGGTGTCCCATTTCTTTCAGTTAAGTATCTTGCAGCATTTAGTAGTGAGTGTATGAAATGAAATAATAGATTGTATTAAAAAATTCCATACCTGTTTGTTAACAGACTTCAATGCAGTGTACGGAAATATGGAGTCTGTATGTAGTGAAAATGAAATGCCACTGACACTTATGAATAATCCATTAGTGGCAAGGAAAAGTGGATTTTGTAAATAACTTGGAGAAATTGAACATGAGCTGTTTTCCTGCACCTACTGTTTGCGAATAAAATGGATTCTACTCAGTCCTGAACAACTTTGACAGTAGTTCCAAAAAAAGGTTCGAAGGCCTGTATTGACCATAAGCAGCATTTTATGATGAAGACAATAACGCAGTTCTCCGTGTATTTTTGAGATAATAATCATACCTAATGACACACTTTCTAGTCCCAAATATCATGATCCCCAAAATGATCAGTTTGAAACATTTTCATATTCTCAGCTCACATGTCCTTAAGTACATTCTATACAGCTATCTATTCTACCACACTTGATAAGTCAGTTTCTATGCTGAATAAATCTTGAGTTTAAATCTCTAACTACTTTCTTGGTATCCTAATAACAGGTTCAAGACATAATGTGCAAAATGTAACACTTTGATCTGATGTTTCCCACTTTATATAGACTACCAGTCACGTGAAGTTGCCTCCTTACACCCTGCTTTCTAAGGCAACTCATGTCTATGCAAATGACTACGCTGTACAACGAGAAAAACTAAATTTACCGAGTGTTCAAATATCATACACACAACATTATAACTATTTATCACAAATACAGATAAATGTCACTAAATCACCACTAATAAATATAGAACTAATTGTACAAATAAGTGTCAACTCTTTCTCTATATGTGGCCTATACGACACACAGAATCCACTATAGAAAAGCGCATGGATATATTCTAATCTGAGTTTCCTCTGACCCTTCCCCCCCCCCCATTTTTGATATATCAACATTTCTGTTGGGGTGCAAGGTCAGTCATTTGCCTATGGAAAAGCTGGAATTCGCCGACACCATTTGGTGTCGGTATAGGGTAGACGCTTACTTGCCTAGTAATTGGCTCTGACCCTACACCCCACAGAAATAACATAAATTTCCAAATATAAAAAAATGGGGTGGGAAGGGTCAGAGGAAACTCGGATTAGGATACATACATGTACACATGTCATCTTCACCTTTTCTACGTATGTTGCGCTATACTTAGTTTAACATTCACGATTAGTGACAATCGTAACATCCAACAGAACTGAACGAAGTATCATCTTCTTAAGTATGCAGCTGCTCATATATCTTATCTGATCAGTTTGTAATGTTGTTTTTTTTTATTTTTAAATTGACTCTTTAAAATTTGAATCACACTCTTGTTTTGCGGGAAGTGCCTTCTCACACAACAGCGGAAATGCATACCACATGCCATACTTAGAAGCAAATTTAATATATATATATATATTTATCTGATGTGTTCTTACGCATGTAGAAGAGGGGTGCAAGTTATTGTCAGAAAGAAAGTGAATGAAAACAGGTCTCTTTATTACTAACGTGTTTGATGAGATTGTAAAATTAAATGTGCATGTACCATCCTACTCTTTACGACATTGATCGAGTCAAAAGGAAGACAGACAGTGAAAGACAGAATTCGTTAGGTCAGTCGTACAAAATTACAAAGTCAAAGTATATGGGTACATAATTAAAACAAAGACAAACTTTGTGTTTGATGCTGGCCACTTCGTGACTTTGTATTGAAATAAATGTAATGTATTGAACCAAAAATTTGCTATGTATTTACAGCATAACACAACTATCTGGACAAAGTCTAAAGAGTTAACATGTTAAGAAATTGAACAATGAGACATACGGTATAATATATAAATTTTTTGAAGCTGCAACCGCCATAAACAGAAATACCATATATATATATATATATATATATATATATATATATATATATATATATATATATATATATATATATATATATATACCATTTATGCATACGTACAATATATATTATGGCAAGCACTTTTCATTATCTTTAGAAGGTTATTGAGAAAGAAGGACTGATGATACCCGAAGATATAAACTTTCGCTGATTAATATTTAGAGAACTACATTCGGTGAAAAAAGAGAGGAAAAGAAGTAGAATGTGAACAAGCAAATAAGTCATTATGTAGTATATATTCCAGGAATGTTTTGAACTTCTCTTCGCTATTATCAGTAACGACCAATACTGTACTTTCAATATAAAATGTTTGATAACCATTAGTTTACAGGTGTGCGTGTATAATGTGACCCAGGCATGTGCCGGGGTCGACTAGAAGAAGATCAGTCTGGCAGCTCCCATTACATGGCATAATGGCGTTTGCCACGTGTATTGTACGCAAGGCCCAGTGTATATGAAAATGTAACTCTCGTTGCATCTTGCTTAGTCTTCATGCAACAGGATAATCACAATGCAGTAGCTCAATATTATCACAATGCCGTAATCTGTTGTGCGTAAAACTGCATATTTTAGCTCATATAAGTACATTTGTCTCAAAACCGATTGTCCCTGAACATTTAAATGATATTTTTTTAAAATTAATATAAATGCATTTCATACAAGCTCGATGGTCGAGTGAGTGTCGTGCGCTGACTTGAAACATGTTGTTATATTGATGATCCTTTAAACACGCTGACTTGAAACATGTTGTTATATTGATGATCCTTTAAACACGCTGACTTGAAACATGTTGTTATATTGATGATCCTTTAAACACGCTGACTTGAAACATGTTGTTATATTGATGATCCTTTAAACACGCTGACTTGAAACATGCTGTTATATTGATGATCCTTTAAACACATGTTTGACACGTGCCACGTATGTCAAAGTGCTGGCCCAATGGGACGTTGTGAAAGATGTTCGGGCCAAGTCAACATCTTGTAGAATAAAAGAAGTCATTTACAAACGTATGTTAATGTGCTAAGTACATGAATTCATTTTGTAGGACAGTGAATCATCCATAAGATTTTCAGGAGAAGACTTGTTTTCTGCTTTAATTTATGCAATTTCTGAAGTCCACTAAATATTTTCTCTTTTGTTGAGTAAGTGTGTTTTATGTTTATTGTCGCCATATGAGAAATATCTTGCCAAGGTATTGGCATCTCGATCAAAGTTTTCCTGTCTATTATATCAATGGTGTAGCCAGAAATCTGTAGACTTCAGTTTTAATACTTAATACTTTTATCAACAAGCTCACTAATTACAGCACAATGTCTTTCACAGGATGTCAGCTTTAGTGTAAGCTGAATCATCCCACTTTAGTTACAGTTCTTTTTAGATTACAGCTTACACAACTACAAACGTACACACAGCAAATTCATCTACTATTAAGTAATTTCTTGGGGAGGGCTGCGACTTTCTTTTGAGCTGCGATATTTTATTTTATTTTATCTCAAGAAGAAAACCTTTTTATTTCAAATAATGTAATGATATAGTATGCTATTGTTTAGCTATAAATCAACGCAAGATGTAAGTTCCACGTACAGGTACATTGAATATTTTCTATTACAAAAGTGTCAGGCCCCAATATTAAACTGTTGGTCCCTAATATAATTGTGGTGTACCGTGGTTCGTATCGCAGTATGTTCAGAAATACCGCGGAATGTCGTGGCGCAACATTTTTCGTGGTACCCAACTCAACTCAAGAGAAATGTGAATGAGATGAATGTAAACTGTAACGACCAGACTTGCTGTTGCAAACTATACCCATCGTACCTATTGTTGTTAACTATATCCATTGTACCTATTCTTGTAAAATGTACACACCTTACGTATTGTTACTTGTACACCTAGACTAAAATGAGTCTGAATTTCCACTGTTGAATCTTCCAAATTCTTTGATAAAGCCGTTTTATGACCAAAGGTACCTCCTTGTAACTGATATGTACAACTTTAGCGGAACTTTTGAATAACGATTCACCAAGAAAAGTACATGTTGCACATACTGGTGCCAACATAACAACTGGAGCTTCGTAGACTCTCACAACAAAGAGCTTTTAAAAGACTACTAAGTGTAATCAGTTCCAGTAGAACTTAAACTTCAGAAAAACTTATTACCTACAATATTGAATATAATTTAAAAATAGTTTAACATCACATGCAGCTTGTAACATTTATTAAATAGAATGACTTTAAATACCAGTAAATATTTGTTCGAGAAAAGTAGGATAAAAGCAAACATATTTGTATTAAGATTAAATACAACAAATACCTAATTGCGATTTGCCTTGGGCCGTCGCCTGCAAACGTTTCTTCTGAATTAGTTTTACAACAGAGGGTTATACAGTACAAGACCCTTGCTCTTTATGCAGACTGAATGCCTTCACTTGATATTGGGAATGCGTTCGAGAAAGTTGGTTTAAAGGTCACTTTAAATGGATTATAGATTAAATACTAGGATAAGTGCCCAAAGTCGACGAAATGATTGCCATTTCCCCAATTTTGTGACAGCCATAATTTGTCTATGCGATGATCATTGACTGCTGATTTGGGGAAGTGCGTTAAATATAGATTGTTCAGCAGATTTTCTGAACTTTTCCCACATTGTACAAGCTATTTCCAGATAGTATAATATAATAATTACAATTAAACCAGATACTGCTGATGGCACTTGCGATGATTACACCTCCGAATTAATAGCTGATGATTCGTTTTGTTTCTTGTCAACACTTTAATTGACTAAACTCGCAATAGTAGTAATTGGGTGGACCGCGTTGCTTTCCTTACCAAAAGTAAGCGAGTGCGTGAGTTTGAAATGCACTGACGTTTTCAGTTTTGTTGGTAATAGCTTTCCTGAGCATTTGGTAATTAGGTTATATTGACTCCCATATCTTATTCTATACAGATTTGATTTTAGTGTCTTTGTATACAGTCAGCCGTGACACGTTCAATAACGTTGAGTCTTTAGAGTGGGGCGATTTGTTGTTATTGTTGTTGTGACCTTGTTATCTCTCCCCACATCTCTGTCTCTGTGTCTCTATGAAAGCCGATGTATAGGCCAAACTGCTATTTTAAACAGTACAGGTATATTGTTTGGTTGTATTAGTATTAGGGCTACACCGTAAGACGCATGTGTATATAAAACGATCGCTAAGTAATGAAAGATTTTTCATAATTATTTTTCAGTCGATATTCTTTACCCACAGATTGACTTGGTTCTCACCGTTATACCTTGTTGTTTATGCAAATTGTTAAGAAAAAAGGAATCCTTAAGAAAACACGATTTCACAAGGAACAGTTACTTGGGGGTGGGGGTGGGTAAGAACAGACGTCTCTCCATGCACCTTCCTATCCCGAGCCTCTCTGCTAATTACATTTGTTTTCAAAAGATACCTTAGTTATTTGTTTCTAATTTCTGTTTTTCTTTTTTGTTTTATGTTGGTGTTGAGATCGGCAAATGTTTAATTTACAAATACATGTACATTGCAGTTTTTAAAATTCTTGGGATACACAGTTGTTGTCTGAACGAAGGAAAAAATTCAAAGAATTAGCGTGCGGATAATTGACTTTGCCCTGTACTATTTCGATAAAATACTGATATGTTTCTGCATAATAATATATTCAGCAAAATAGCAAACAATCAAAACTGAAAACGCTCTATCATTTATTCTATACAATAATATATATATATATATATATATATATATATATATATATATATATATATATATATATATATATATATATATATATATATATATATAATGTGTTACTTTATGGCACTTATGTGATTTAAATATATAGCTCTTTCAAAAAATTATTACCAGTTTTATAACTTTGTCCGACATATTTTAGGAAAAATGTTATGTTTATTTTAGTATGTCTTCCAATTGTTACAAAAGAATTTAAGTGAATAAAGAGACTGCTGTATATAAAATCACCACTTGAATTTACGAATTTTACGAATCGTTCATAGAAAATTACGTGACCTCTGACTTTAATGTTGGATTAGTTTCACAGATCGGTTACTTTATCTTATAATTTTATTTATCCCATAGAAAATTGGGAAAACACATTTTTATTCATTTTTTTTTTTTTTAAATCAGAGTTTATGATGGATTAGATAAACAATATAAGAGGTAATTTATCTTTGATACAGCAAATATTATTTTGAGCCATTGATAAAACACATTTTATTTCATCAATTATATCATTTCTCTCATTTTGTTTTGATTTTAAAGCTCGGTAGTGTAAAAACGTATCCCGATATCATGAATATTTCTGACAAAGCTTCATTTACGTATTTTCTTTTCTTCCCCAAACCATATATATCTAGATGTTTCAACGTTAATAGTAAGGTCGTAGATGTTTGCATACATTAATGTCTCTAACAAATTAGGAAATATCAGTTGCGGGAGGTGGGCCTAAACAGTACACAAGGCGTCGGCGGGAAGGAACCCATGGTAGAAGCTCAAAGGGATAAAGACTCCCAAATCTCCTGCATTTTGTAAGTGTTTCCATTCCATGATTTTAGCCAAATAAGTGTAAAGGAAACCTGCTTTAGGAAATGTTCCGGTTGTTTCGCTCACATTTATTTTTTGAAGGGTGAGAGAGGAAATGGGCCGCTTGGCCTACTCCAACGGCTACACGCCTGAATGTCTTTGTAAAACATGTCAGTTCATTGTTTAGATATATCTATAAATTTCCAAATTAGAATCGTTTTCAAAAACTCGATCAGGAGAATACGACAAGGGCTTTCTTCATCCTCTGCATACTTCATTGAAAATGGCGAGGACTTTCTTCATTGTATATTATAGTATATGTAAAATATTCTAATATTGTTGGATATATCGATGTAAAATGATGTTATTTTTTTTCTGATTGTATCAGTTTAGATCTGTTTGTAATGGTTGTGGAGGCAAGCTTATAAATAGTTTTCAGCAAAGATATATGCATCCATTTCTTATTGAAACAATTTATCTTTATTGTCTTTTTGTGTAGTTGGTAATTCACCGTCAAGAAAAAAAAGAACTCAAATACTGAAGAAGAATTAAGGTCAAATTCTTTCCAGAAATATTTTAAAAGATTCTTTAGTGAACTGACCTGAACATGTATTTCCATGACTATTGATCCTTTTTATATATTTCGTTTACGAAAACTAAGCTCAGGTAAATCAAATAAAATTAAATTGGCTTCTTCTAATGACCCAGTTTGATAAAGATTATCCCAGTAAGACCTAATTTGATGAAGATTATCCCAGAAATACCTAGTTTGATGAAGATCATCCCAGTAAGACCTAGTTTGATGAAGATTATCCCAGTAAGACCTAGTTTGATGAAGATTATCCTAGTAGGACCTATTTTTTAAAAAACCGATGGCAGAGGGAAATTAACGATTTTGGTGACGGCTAACCTTTTCATCAATGGAAAACAGGTAGCACTACCAGTGGTTCATACGTGTAAACGGAGCGAAAATCAAAGGGAACAACTGCAAAAAGACGAACACAACCACAGCCAAAACACAGGACACAACGTACATAACGTATAGAACGAGTACCATTACTACGATGAAGAGAACCAGAGAAGCCCGGTTATCCAAGAGATGCGTTCAGAATAGGAGGGCCAAGAGCAAAACGGTTTGGTTAATATATTGTGTAACAGATATCTGTATCATCTATTTCATTTATAATATAGTTTTATTTAAGTCATTTATGACATTTATTTTAATTCTTTAAATTCTGTGGCTGGCTATCACTATAGCGAAGTACTTGTACACTACGACCTAGGAATCTCATTCATTAACCAATGGCGATCGCTAAGGTCAAGTCAACAACTATTTAGGTTAAATACACCTTGCATTAATCTGAATAGAGTCCACGTAAACATCACTTGAAAGTAGGAGTACATTTACCCGGTAGAGCTATCATTAATTGTTGGTTGGTTCAGTAGTTTGAGAAGGTCATACCATGACTGTTTGAGTTATTTTGACATAATAGATTTAAGTGTTCAAGAATCTTTTAGTGAATCAGATTCTTTTGATTTGGAGCGTATATAGAGACTACATAATGAAAATACACGCGCCACGTAGGTTATTCTTCAGTCAATGCTAGTTTTTCAAGAGTTGTTGAGACGAAATAGTGATTTATTTATAATATTTGTTCTTTGAATTTAGCAGAGTGAGGAAATATTTAAGTTAAACCGCCAGTACTAATTGGATGATATGAATTTATTCAATGACTTGAATATTTAAATAATTATATCGGATTAGGTAAAACTTTCAAGGACTTCAGTGATATTCTACATCCACGGGGTTATCTTAAAGAGAAAAACATTTAGATTTAGAACTGTGATTATTCAGTGGTGTTAGCACGGTAGCATATCAATACAATATAACTTTCATTCGAAATACCTTTGAACACCTTTGAACGAAATAATTTTGTTGCGAAATTGAAGTCTGGGTAGAAATGACAGCAAAATGGCATATCAACTGGTGAAAGATCTCAAAACCCATAAACAAGGGAAAACTACCACTATCCAAGACAAATCAGGTAAATGCCTCACAGAAGATCAAGCGATCCTCAAGCGATATACAGAATACTGCTCGGAATTGTACAATCGTAAGACCCAAGGAGATCCAGCAGTACTAAATTGCCCTCAGGCAGAAGAAATTGATGACAACACCATTCTTTTTTGAAGAAGTAGAAATTGCAGTTAGGTCATTAAAGAAAGGAAAGTCAGCCAGCATTGACAACATACCAGCTGAGCTCATTCAAGCAGGAGAAGAGTAGTCACAGTCCTAACAACAATCTGCAACAAGATATGGCAGACAGGAGAATGGCCCATCCCATAGACTCAATCCTTGGTCATCGTGCTCCCCAAGAAAGGAAACCTACAGCTATGCCAAAACTACAGAACCATCAGTTTGATCAGTCAGCCGAGCAAAGTCATGCTGAAGATAATTCTCAACAGACTAAAGCCTCAAGCAGAGAAAATTATTGCTGAACAGCAGGCAGGCTTCCGAGCAGGAAGAAGAACCACAGAACAAATCTTCAATCTCAGAATCCTTTACGAGAAATACCTTCAGCATCAGCAGAATCTATACCACGTCTTTATAGATATCAAAAAGGCCTTTGATAGGGTATGGCATGCAGCCTTATGGGCAACTATGAGGAAGCACAACATTAGGCTCAGACCTGGTGCAGGTTGTTGAGCACCTCTGTGACAAAGCCACCAGTGCTGTCCTCATCAATGGCAGCAGAAGAGATTGGTTTCGAACAACAGTTGGAGTCAGACAGGGATGTATACTGTCACCTACACTCTTCAACATTTTCCTGGAAAGGATCATGGAGGATGCCTTGCATGACCGCAAGGGCACTGTCAGCATCGGAGGAAGAACAATCACCAACCTTCGCTTCGCAGATGATACTGATGGTTTAGCAGCAGAAAAAGAACTGGCTGACTTGGTTAAGCGCCTCGACACAACGGTATGGAGATTAGCGCCGAGAAAACCAAACTGATGACAAACAACACCAATGGCATCAATGCAGAAATAAAGGTCAGTGGACAGAAGTTGGAAAGAGTCACAAGCTTCAAGTGCTTGGGATCAATTATCATAGATGAGGGCTCCAAACCAGAACTACTTTGCAGGATTGCCCAGACAACAGCAGCAATAACAAGGTTGAGACCAATATGGAAAGATGGCAACATTGCTTTTTGTTCCAAAATAAGGCTGATGCGCTCGATTGTCATATCCATCTTTCTGTATGCTTGTGAAACATGGACGCTCACATCAGATCTACAAAGAAGGATTCAAACCTTCGAAATGAGATGCTACCGCAAAATCATAGGCATCTCATACATTGACCTGTAACCAACGAAGAAGTCCAGAACAGGATCCAACGAGCCATCGGATCTTATGAAGACCTCTTGACCACTGTTAAAGCACAAACTGAAGTAGTACGGCCATGTCTCAAGATCATCTTAACTGGCAAAAACAATCTTGCAAGGCACAGTGCGAGGGTGCAGAAGAAAAGGCAGACAGAAAAAGAGGTGGGAAGACAACATTAAGGAGTGGACAGGCATGGGATTTGGAGATTCCCAAAATGCAGCAGAGAACAGAGAAAGATGGAGAGAATTGGTTGTAAAGTCAACTGTGGCGCCCCAACGACCTCTTGGGTTAAGGGATTGATGGTGATGATGATGTCCTTTGAACAGTTAGTGAGAAATTGATAGTACAATTTAGGATGCTATTCTAGGAATTCATTCACTGTAGGTTTCTTTTAATTCTTTCACTTTGTTTGATTTTATAGTTTATTTAAATAAATTAATATTTTTGAAAATGGAATGCTTGTTGGATTTACCTTGTTTTGTTACTTAAGATGAAGCCCCTAGACATAACAATTGACATGGAATGCAGAAGGGCTCATGGAAGAGAAGAAAAGGAACAAATCAGTTTAATGAATTTCTTTCGAGATTCGACCTATAATGCCTGTTAGAAAGATGGACGAAACAGAACGCTCACATAGATTTAATGGTTACCAAATTTATCATTTCCCTGAAAATTCATAAAGAAACAAGTAAAACGTACCAGTGGAGGTATTATATTATATGTAAAGCAAAGTCTGGTAAAAGGTATACAAGTTGTACAAAGTCATTTTGATTGAATTGTCTCGTTAAGATTATTAAGGGATTATTTTGGTTTTGACTAAGATGTTTATATATTTTTTGTTTATATTCCATCTGAACAGTCACCAAATACATAATGTTATTAATTTCAATTTGTTGGTAGACTACAGGTGGAAGTCAATCATTACATGTATATGTGACTCGTTATAGTAGCTGTTGATCCTAATAGTAGGACCTGTCTAAAGACGGATAACATAGAAAATGACTCTTCCTTCAAACAGTTTTTAAACCTTTTGACTGCAAATTATAAAGAAAACCTTTCGTACCCTTAGCACAACCCATCCACAAAGTTTGACTTATATCTACGATGTTATTGGGCGGATGTTATTGTTATCCTTTCATTTACAGTTACACTGACGTTTAACTTTTTTTTTACTTCAAAATTTGCACACCAGGTGCAAACGATTCACACTCTTTGGCCTAGGTATGTGCCCGACAATTAGCATTGCTGTGAGCAAAACCAATTTGTCACGCAGTGTCCTAGATACTTAACATTTTAACTTCGAAATTTACAGGCTTTTTTCTTACCCCAACTACAAGACATCCGCAATATTTGGTAACTGTAAATGGTTGACAACTTGAATACTTGTGCGGAAATGACATTGGTAACAGACGGATGGACGATCTGACAATATCATGTAGCATATCATAACATTATAATGGACGCATAAACATTGTAACCAAAATCTTAAATTTACTTCGGCTGTTACATTGATCCCGAAGTCAAAAGGGATAGCGTGAATGCCACCAAATGAGTGGCCTTAATTTCATAATAGTTCGTCTCTAGTGTGCAGAAAATCCATGAAGGTGTTTAGGTAACACTAGCAAATAAAAGAACTTTAACCCAAACATTGACGCACATCTTTAATTCTGTGATCTTGACCTCAAAGTTAAATGGGCAAGCCAGATCCTTTACATAAACTTCGCATAACCCCATGATCATAATGACAAACAAGCGAGTTGCAGAATAAATGGCTGTAGCAATTTAAAAACACTGAGTTCAGTTTACCCATTGCTACACGCGCAAATTACCTGCAGTGAGAAACCCGATTACATCGAGTTCTCTGGCTATGGATTTTCACCACAACCAGGGTACTTATAGAGTAAAGTCTTATTGGTTTATCATAATAAAATGAGCTACGTATGAACGCTTTGCACTTTATGAAAGCAGTTTGGTTGTTTTGTGATGGGGAATCGTGTGGTTTCGTGTAACCCGGATGTTGCTGTCGATGGTGACGTTGGCTCGGATGACAGTATTAGTTTACTCTCAGTGAGGGACCAAAGTTTTGTGACAAACATTCTGCAGGGAACAAGGAGTCTCTTGGGGATAATTCGGCAGACTGGGACGGGCGGGTCATACGTGGTGGCTCCTTGACCATTCGAAGAGAGCTGCAGAATCGGAAACACATCATGCTCGTAAACTGGAAGCCACGAGATCCGTATATTCCACCTCTCAATAATTCAATACCCTATTTGGGTGAAATAAATAATTCAATATCGCTATATGAATGCAATAATACTGTTATGTATATTTAATCTGTGTTGTTAGTTCCTTTTCTCCAAGATTCTATGTTATGTATAACTGTATGTTTGAACTTAACCTTCTTCAAAATCAAGTTCATGTTGTTCTTGACTAGATATAATGATGTTTTTTTTTGGTAAACAAATAATATATAATTAATATTTTTCCATGAGTGTTGTTAAATATTAGGATCATTATCTTAGTCTGAGTCAAGAACACTATGTTTGCCATGTACTTTATTACAATTTTAGTAACAGAAATAATAATTATAACTTAAATTGTTCTAGAAATGAACTTTTATCCTACATCCTGGCTCTTCTTTTGTTTCTTAGGATTTTACAATATCTTGTCTCCGTGAGAAATTATTTATTCTTGCTTTAACATCTATAGACAGAACCAATCTTGTTGGGGTGTTCAGATTTTTACTTGGACGAATTTGTTTATTCAAATTAGTATTCACTGGAGGTACAAAGTGAGCTTCAATAATATTGTTGGACAGAAACATTAATTTGGAATTATTGTGAATTCAAACAAGGACATATATCATTATATTACTGTGATTAATTAGAAGACTGTTAGCACATCATCAAACTTCAGGCTACTGGTACATTAGTATATTCAAGACTGCAGGCACACCAACGTCTTCAGCGCTGGATCTTATTTCGAACACCACTGGAATTTAGTTAGAACCTTATTCATTAGTAATGGTGATAGAACTTTTTGGACTATTTGGGATACAGTTCGCAATACTATAAGTTCATTTTAAATTTTCCCTTTATATTCTGGGAAAATATTTTTTTTACAAAACTTGGTGTTCGCACTTTTCTATTCCTGAGTATAAGATCGTAGATTAGTACTATTCCATATTACTTGTTAATGAAACATACATTATTCATAATGTTGTACAAATTCTATACCATGATTACCCTTGAAGATAGGATCGTACACTGTTCTTATTTGTGTATAATCCCTATACACTGACCCCCCCCCCCCCTTGGCGATATAATCATATATTGTTCATATTTGTGTATAAATTCTATACATATATCCAAAGTGATAGATCTATAAATCAGTCATACATATTATACATTTCTGTACGTTCAGGCTTGTTTGATTACTCATTTAAGTTCCATGTTCTGATTAGTTCCGTTTAGGAACGACATCATTTCCTTATATCAGTTGTTGAACTCAATGCGCATCATTCTGTTAAATCATTTGTTGGACTTCGTGCACACGAGTAGGGTGTCAGATTCATTCATCGTTCAGTTACATTATAAATAAACATCACATTCACGAAATGGCTTCCAAAGTCTTCGCTAAATCCAATCCCGGCTTCATCCTATTACAGATTTCTCTGTCGCATGGATGAGAAACCGATATCTATGTTTTCTTTTTTGTCGTCTCATGACACTTACAGTATTTGAAAGAATATGACATATGAATAAAAGTAGATATAACATGGAACAATTAACACAGGATGCTGATTTGTGTTGACGGCTATAGCAGAATGGAAACAAAACGCACGTGCAAACAAAAACAAAAGCGAAACAAAAAATGCAAAATAAATAGAAAATAAAACGTTCGTTGTTGTACAACAAACTGGTACATACGAAAAAGTGACAAAGCGACTACATTACGGGATAGGTCCTACTTAGATAAGTAATAACACAGCAAAGTAAATTATAAACAACCTTTAATAAAAATGAAGTTGATTTTCACTACATTTGGAAAAGGCTGATAAAAATACAATGTAAAAGATAACATGTTGGTGTATATTGAAGCACATAGAGAGTAATGAAAATCTCATAAATATTGATTTAATCATTAAAACAGTTAGACCTCTTTCAAACTTCATTCAAAAATATATCAGCGATTCACGCAACTACTCAATTAGCTCTGCATTTTTCCTGGACAAAAATAATTACCATGTTCAATTTGCATCGATAAAGACTTCACTTACAAAGAATCACCACAAAATTAACCTGAGTCACTTGATATGGGGAAAAAATGTTTTCGCCATGTAGAACAAGATAAAATCAGTACAACTTTCACGGTATGTGGACATACTACATTTGATAATTCAATTTTTGCACAGGCATCAAGTTGTTGTGTCAAAGATAAAAAATATAGATACTTTGCGTGCATTTTAATCATCTTACAGAGAATGACCTCAAAACTTTTTTCCATATATTGGGTAGTAATCTTCATTTTCGTCATCGTTACACTCCCATGTTTCAAGCTTTCGGACTATTTGTATACTGTAAAGGTGTCAAAGGAGAAAACTAGTAGGGTGTCAAGAGGCTGTATATTGTGAACTTTAGAATCTATCAAATTCATTAAAATTCATTCGATAGAGTGTGATGATCCTGAGAAGGCAGCTTTACGGATTCACGCAGAGCACTTAGGAAAGTTTTAATTTCGTAACTGTTTTCTGTGTAAAATTTATATGCGTCTCAAAATGAGAAAATGTTGGTTTGACTGTCGTCCAAATTCGATGTGATGCTTCGAAGGAAAACATATGGTAACGCAGAATTGGTTTTGTTATATCGCACAAAATGCTAAGCTTTTGATATAGAAATTGTTCCAGTCTGAATATGTAGCTTCTCTAATGTGCAAAATATGATCTTTTGTGCCAAAAGAACAAAATGAAGTGGACCGGATCGAACGACACCTACCAGATTATAGTTCGATTATAGAAAGTTATAGAAGTCTTACGAGATGATTGTATTCAAACATATATCTTGGTACATTTTATCGTTATCCTTACATTCTAAGCTCTGAAATTGTCTCATGTTTTATTAATTTGAAAGGGCTGAGAAAGAAAGACCTACACTGATGCTGATAGATTATAAATAGTAACGTAACTTCTAGGCTCGGTTATTAGAATGAAAAGATGAGTTGAAAGAAAATCGATATGGTCACGAAGATTGTGTTGATATTAATAGCTTCATTCAGTGACTTCATTTTCCACTTATCTTCAGGGAAATAAGAGCATCTTGATTTTGTTATACCTATAAACCAGTATATTCAATAGATTGATGTACTACATGCCAACGATGCAAATCATATTTTACAAAAATAGGTCATGACCGACGTCTTGGATAGTTTTCGTACAAGGTATCCTTTGTCTGATATCGTGATTTTCCCATATTTGATCCTCGAAACATTTCAGATGAAAAAAATTTCCCAATAAAACTTACAGCCACGCTACATACGATCTATTCTTTTGAGTTTTCCGGAAAACTCACGTTCCTATATGATATTAGTGTTACTGTCTCGTATAATTTTGCCGCGGTTTTTATGTACAACTTTGCAATGGATTAACTTGTACCGGCCCGAATTTGTCAGTGGTATCATTAGCATAACACTGAATCATTCCCATATCGACAAGTAACGAAACTCGCCCTTGAACTGCCGTAGCTGGATGGTAGTTTTACAGCGGTACAGTGCATCGTGGGTAAAATGATGACTTTGTTTTACTTTTCTCAAGGATGAAGGCTGAAAGTTTTCTACAATCTCAACACGCACCGGAAGTGTGACTCCGTTGTAGGCGAATGGAAAGTGTGTCAAACACAGAACGTAAGACACACACCTTTTGATAGTGGGTTACATGGTTCCAAGCTTGCTTAGGAATAATTTGAGAAAGCATTGTCTTTTTATTGCATTTTCTTGTAAAA
The DNA here is from genome assembly GCA_016617855.1 of Megalonaias nervosa. NCBI lineage: Eukaryota > Metazoa > Mollusca > Bivalvia > Unionida > Unionidae > Megalonaias > Megalonaias nervosa. The sequence goes on along the minus strand of JAECUM010015686.1, from coordinate 15,627 downwards.
TAATATATGAATGGTTTAAATTTTAATAGATTATATTTGTCAAAAGGTTGAAGTGCGTTCTTGTGTCAACACCACTGACTGTGGGATACCGTTGCCCAATAAAAATAGCATAATTTATAAGACTTTAAATATAAAATAAAACACATCAGTTGGCGCGAACAAATCATTGGTTTTATCCGTCCAGGCTTGATGGATCTGTGCAATCGTTACAGGGATCATCGTCGTCAGGAATATATTTTTAGACCACGTTGGACACATCTGCAGTAAACAGCCCCATACATCCACTAATACTCTGTCAAATTATTTAATAAATTAACAAAAAGAATATTTTTTATTCTGCATACTTGAAGTAACTTTAAAACAGGTCTTATTTGATTATATGCATTTATCACATAGGTGGTACACTTTAAATACTATGTTTGCAATTGAATATTTTAATATGTCAGCACGTTAACATATCGCTTTCTGTGAATCTGATTGGTCCAAATAAGCCTCTGAAATTCTTTTTCAGTACTGTCGTTATTAATTGTCTGTGGCCACGAAGAGTTTCCTTGCCCCGCCTTCTAGAATATTTTATTTCTACTAATGCTATCAACTGTATAGCGATAGTCTTTCCAATGGAATGCCAAATGGACATTGTGGAAAAAACTTTCGAATATTAGAAAGACGCACAGTAATGGTCATATTTGCTGAAATGTGGCCAATATACACTACATGGAATTCACTAAATATAACACTAGAACATGAGCGCATTGCATCCCACCCCAAAGACAAGGGTGGTTTAAATGTCACCCTAAATAGGAGTAAATAAACTAACATCTAATGTCGATAAATTCTAGTCGCCCACAGACAGAACCTTATCCAACAATAGCATTCTCGCAAATCAAATAATACAAATATCTGCTCACAAAATATTGAATACTAAATCAATATTATATATACAAACAACTCTATAATCTAGATTAAGAAACATTTCTTCATTCAGTAATCATCCCTTCACACGAAACCAACAGGAATGCTGCTTTTGCTGCCATATCCAGTGCCGCATCGATGGTGAATGTTCATAGTTGATTCCACGCACTTTTTGATGGAAACGATATAAACAATCTCATCTAAGTGAATGTATATGGTGCATCAACTACTCCGGCTGGTTTGACTGAGTGAACTATGTGACACCAAACAGGAATTTGCACTGGAGATCTAGTGTTGAAAAATTAAGTAGTCAGTCTCAAATATTCTATTGATTTGTTGTCAAAAGTATTTTAAAAAAAATATCAGATAATTTTTTTTTTTGTTTTTTTGTTTTTGTTTTCTTTTCATAAATTTCTCAGAGGTGGAGGAGGAGGAGGAGGAGAGAGAGAGAGTGAGAGAGAGAGAGAGAGAGAGATAGAGAGAGAGCGAGCGGCTGAAGGTAAACGTAACAGAGCCTACAGAAGATTTATATTCTGTCTTTAGGGATAGCTATGGATGGACAAAAAAAAAACGGACGGACAGACGAAGACTAGAAGGAAGAATGATCAATGATTTTTGTGCGTGACATGTTATTATATACTTTTTTTAAAAAATGAAACGATAAAAATATAAAGTTTAGATGTATAATAAACGAAAAACAATGCTCATAATTCATGCAATCTGTGTAAGACACTTTTGCAAAATTAAAAAGAAATTGTTTTGTTGTGAAAAATTATGTGCAATAGGGTACCTATGCAAAACATAAAACATATGGTACACCCTTTTTTATAATAAAGGCACTGGAGAGGTCTAATCTTTTCTCTGAATAAATTGCTCCGAGTCAATATGTAAAATATTTTACACCTTATGCATTTATTTCCTTCACACGAAAAGCTAACGTGGCACACAACGTGCGTTTCTCCGGGTTAAAGAGCGAATACATGTCCTGGTTCTTTCCATATTTGTTCCAGGTTTCATGAATATGTCCAAAATTAAGTAAATCCTACAGTATGAAAACCCTGAACAAAACTATACCCCAACAATTCTGTATCAATGAAATATCCAAAAAGTTTCCAATCGGGAGCAAACATTATGCCATCCATACCACGTGACGTTATGGTTTGCACGTCCGAAGTCATTATGACTTTTACAGGTGACTGTAAATTGTAAAAGACAACACCTCCTGTGATCAGATGATATACATTACTCAATAAACACATCCTAATAGTATACTTAGAATGAATAGTGAGTAAACACATGCGATTTAGAATGTTTCATCAACGACAGAAAGTGAAGTTAATGCTTGCACTGTCTTTATAATGAGCCTCAACTTGTGCCTTTGCTATTATTAGAGTGAATGCCCCTCATTCATATTATATCTAATACATAAATACTGAAACTTTCTCCGCTTCGCTGGTAGCATCACGTTAACATTGAGAGCACGTGTTCTTCTCTGGGCTTTTGCAACATTAGAGTTAATATGTTGGCTGTGTACAATTACATGTGGTACATTAACTCTTTCCATGGTCCGTTTACACATGCGCGATGAACAACGTTGTTAAAATCACTCAAGCTTATTTGCTTGATTATCCCATGTGCCTGACGGTTAGGTGCCTCTACGCCTTTAGCCCCCCCCCCCCCCCAGTACTTTGTCTCATTCCTTCGTTAGGAAAAACAAAGAATTATGCTATTTTTGGAAATACAAGACCGTACTGTAAACGTTGTTCGATCTGTCAGGTATAGGTATACAACGATGGAATGATTGTTCAGCAAATGTTTGATTTGTCGGGTATCAACCTACACAAGTAGACTGACATCTGTTGGACATTGTTCGGCAAATGTTGGGAAGGTCACTGAGGACAACAAAATCAACACCTTATGAATGAAATTCACATTTCACTTCATCCGTTCTCTCGAATGAAAACGTCAGATGAAACTGAACGCTGTACTGGAGATTAGCATTTATGACAGAATCATCGCTGATACACAACTGGATGAATAATGAATGCATCCGCATAACCCTCTCCAGGAGGAGTAATCACCATACAGACACTATCACACCGCACTACACGAAAAGTAGAGCAAACTGATAAAGGTTCTGTCATCTTACAAATCACTAGAACTGTGCTTCTCTTTTCATCCACTTAAAATCTCGTGCTGAACAACAAACCTTCCTGCAAATGAATGAAGGTTTGGAGTTAGAATAATACAAAGTATTAGAGACAACGTCTTTTCTCTTGCTGATATATGCACAAACTATTATGTTGGCCACTGACATGGTCAGTTATAGTTGGCTGATTTGTGTTTAACGCCATTTTTGAGCCCAAGATAAACTATGCATGCAATATAGCTGGTGGAGGAAGAATCCGGGAAACCCCGGTAAGAACCACAGACCCATGTGAAGCTATTCACAAGCGTTCTCACATACCCACATCGGTCGAGCCCGAGACTTAAACCCACGCGGACATAGGCGAAATGGCAGTGATCATAAAGGTGACCGTTTAGATTACTCGGCCACCCGGTCCCCTATCAGTTATATCTTAATGCATAAATAATATGTACTTCTACATAGTAACTCGACTGTAAAATAAGTTGTACTTCTCCATAGTGACTTGAACTGAAAATAACATAGTAACTCGAACTGAAAATAACATGCACTTTCTACACAGTAACTCGAACAGAAAATGAAAAACTATAAGATGATCGTTATAGTTGTTAGAAAAGTAGATCAATACAAGTACCATGCACCAGTGCCTTCTTTTCATTTGTCACACAAATAAGACATTTCCTTTTTAATTACTCCTTTTTTATTTAGATATATAGTTTTGCGACATGTGAGTTTCCAACATTTAAACTGACAAAAGTTTGTTAATGCAAGTCCATTACCTCTCCTCCTCCTGCTATTATTATTATTATTATTATTATTATTAGTAGTAGTAGTAGTAGTAGTAGTAGTAGTAGTAGTAAGAAACTACCTTGTATTCTCTGTCTTTCTGGGCCATGATCCTCCTTTTCTTACAAGGCTTTAAAATAAGAAAATTCTAATGATTGATAAACGAAAGTAGGTAATTCAAGGTAAAGTGAATAAATTCAAAAGTAATGGTCAGTGATTTATATTTTTAGTTCAAAGTAAATAGAAAATACTGATGCATATTTATGGACAGAAGAATATCATAGAGTTATACCATATTTTAAAAACATCACTACAATAAAATTGGTATAACTTAAAGAACTATACATAACCAATCTTAGAACTTTATCGTAAATTACAAAGACAAGGTAAAACTACTCCTGTAAGCGGGTTTGTGTCACGATGTTAACATTCTTTAGAACTATAAAAAGGATATCATATAATCTAGAGGTTTCAGAATATCGGAAATTCGAGAAAAATTTGAAATGTTTTTGGAAAATTTACTGGCTTAAGCAGAAAATGAGACAGTAGTCAAATCAACACAAGTACTCTAAACTACAAATTAGTGCATTTGCATTTTAAGTAGTAACGAAAAAGCACTGACATGGGGAAAGGGGATGAACCTGCACCACCTGGAATTGAGAAGTAAATATTCTAGGACTACGTGAACCCATTTTCTACACCCTGCATCTACACCACTAGATGATACCCAGAACCCAGAGTCCAGCACCTGCACGGCCAACGGTGTAGATAGCGGCACCAGCGATGTAACCCGTAACCCTTTATCTCAAGCCTAAAAATGAGCACTTCAACCTGTCCAATAAATCTATTCCCCACTTCGTATTAATCCATCTGTACTTCCACTATGTACTGATTAATGTATTGCATTTTTTTTTTTGTATCATATTCATGACCATCTCGTCTATACATGTAAAACTCCCCAATTTATCTTATTCAACCTCCGTATGAAACCCGATAAACAATATTAGATTGCTTCTGGGTTATTTCCATTAATACCCGACTCTATTGTATAGCATACTTGGGAACGATTTTTCAGTTTAATATTCATTACGTTTATTGACTCGTCTAAGTAATGCAAATGTGCTTTCCGAAATCTAGGATACCACCGTTACATGTGTCAAGATTGTAGATTTTAAAATATCTACGGTACAATATGTATTATTTACTGTATTCCTGAAACATACATACAGAAAGACAGGTCCTTCTTAGATATATCGTGCACAAATCAGCCCTGGCTTAAATGTACGTAACACTCTCTCTCTCTCTCACACACACACACACACACACACACACACACACACACTCGTAACAATGGATTACAATCAAAAGCTATAAAAATACAAAGACAAAAACTATTTGTATAGTTCTCCGTTAAGATGTGGATTTACCGTCTTTAACATCAGCGTATCCCGTGTATTCATTGATTTTGTTATTTTAGTCAAAAGCTTGAAAAAGAAACTAGATTCAATAAATAAATATGTTTACTTTTCTCTGCAGACAGCTCCTAATCAGTTTCTCAAAGGCTGTATGTTTATCAATTAGCTGATGAATCGTAAACAGTACAAAATAATTAAGTCAGCTAGACATCACTGGCTATCTTATCAAATAAATTGAAAAAGAAAATATACATTACAACTGAAAACAAAATATAATTTACCAACAAATTTGCACAACGTCACTGTCATTGGATTCTTTTCTTGCCTCTGTCCATGAATATTCTTACTGTAATGTTGAACATATCTACCTTTTAGTGCTATGACTACCACTTCATTTAACCCGGCAAAATAGCTCGGCAGAATTGTTGTTCTGACTTTTTGTTATTGTGCAAAACCATTACAGCATTCTCTCTCTCTCTCTCTCTCTCTCTCTCTCTCTCTCTCTCTCTCTCTCTTCAAAGCTGATAAAATGCTGCAACGCAGTAGATTTAAAATCTCCATGGCCTCCAGGGTCTCACAACCAATGGTCAAGCCCAATCTTATATCTTTTGTGTGTTTCCATTTTAGTATTCAACAGTCCATACAGAATACTTCACAATCGTCATACTTTATCCAGGACGATAACAGGAATTTGCATCCCAGTATAAAATTATTTCATCTATTATCTACAAGGTCTTAAAACATTCAAGACTTTTTAATTGGCAATGTTTGACACAGGCCCATAATACAAAAGTACTTGCAAAGAATATCATCTGAATCGTACATACACATATTGTCTTTATATTCAGTATTGTATGTATTTTGTTGTTGACGAATCAAATGGTATTAAAGTAATGCAACTCTGTGAATAACATGAAGGATTTTGTGTTGACATAAATATTTCTAGAAATGGATTACTATACCAAGGCTTGTCTAAAGTATTTTTCACCAACATCTTGATAATGTTTACAAATACATTCTATGCATCTTCTGCAAACTCCAGATTACTTTGGTATAAAAATAAGGATTTGAAGTAGTAATACCATGATGTCGGCCAGTCTTTATAAAAAAAATTATGACTTGAACATCTGAATATCGAAACAGTTTTACATACATAAATATGGAAACCTATGGAAAGATACTTCTCAATATTTAATAATGTTAACATTTTTGATAATTCCAAGATTTAGACAACTGCGTAATTTTATCACGCCAGTTTTAACTCGTGCAATCTTTCATTGTTTGAGAAATTGCTGTTTCAAAAACACCAACATTTCCATCTCGTGATATCCATAGGTAGCCAAAACAACAGCTAAATAATAGATATCTCACACATGATGCCCATGTAACACGTCGTTATCATTTCATGTTTGTAGCATTCTGACTAGTATCTAATCCTATCCATATGTAACAATTTATACAAATATTAAACATACCTACAGTAATATGTAACATTCAACAGTAGTCGGCCACATTCTCCAAGGGCAACATAATTACTCGCATTACGTGAGATACATCGATATTGTCTTCAGAAAGGGCTTTGAATACTTTGAATACATTCTGAATACACGTGTCCCAAATTTTAGAACCATAACATAATATACGTTTTCAGTATCAAATATTTTAAAGGTATCTACACAACTGATGCACCCAAATTTCCCTTTCGTAATAAAGATAGCCATAACGTGATTTGATAATCTGAGTTACTAATGTTTCTTTAGAAATCGTGCACGATGATTTGGGGGTTGTGAAATGAAACTTTACAAGTTTGTATCTCATTTAAAAACCACCTTTCATAATTCCTTAAACACCAAAATTCTTGTCTTGTTCAAGTCAACTACTATGCCAGTTGTATTATAAAAGCGTTTTATTATTTGAATATATTGTTGTAATGCTGTCACTGAGTCGGTGCAGTTACCTACATCATCAGCAAACAAGAGTGCTAAGAGATCGGGGTAATTTTCTGTAAAAAAAAATACCTCTACCACAGTTTGTTCTCAGTAACCGAAACAAATAAAATCTAGTCCACAGTGAACAGTCAAAGTATTCGGTTAAGCCTTCGCTTGACCTTACAAATATGACCACAAGTTAGAGTGCATCGATTGTTAAACATTTCTCATTGATACATTTTGAAGGAAGACACTTTCACCATTTAACGTGTTCTATCTTTATAAAAGTCCACAAAGAGTAAACCTGCTTCCTCTTTTGATATATGTGTCTGAATGACAGACTGTAGACTAGATATATGTGTCTGTATGACAGATTGTAGACTAACTCAGGACGGTCGATGTACGACGCACACTTGACAAAGTGATGTAATATAAATCAACTCAGTTTTAAGACCAGTTGAGCTAACGCCATCCTGGGCTGCCATCAACCGTAAATCTGCATAATTCGAACAGGCAAGTACGAGATAAGATTTTTGTTTCAATAAAAGTGTGGCTTTCATTTATTTCAACAAGATATTGGCCGGAGATCAAATATAGTGAATTGGATTTTTAACATACACATGTAGTTTACCCTTGACGCTCGTGGGACTGTGGTTATATTGGTGGTGATATTGGTAGTGGTGGCCATGATGATGTGATGGGTGAGGTTTCGCATGGCATCTTGTAACAAAGACAAGAAAGTTCAGTTCTAAAAAGAAATATGGTATTGATTTCTGCCAAATTCAGACACTCCCAAGATAGTGGTAGCGGAGGAAGTGTTGTTCTTGCTAGCGGGCGGGCGGAAAGACGGAGCTAGAGGTGTATTTGATGATGGTGGCGTGATGGCCATGGTGCATGTGATATAAAAGATGGTTATTTTGTGTTTTTTTGGGCGTGTTTCTCGTGATGTGGTGGCGGCTATGGTGGCAGAGAGTGTTTTGGTGGTGGTGATGGTATTGGGCTTGGAGTGGTATGAGTGGATTGCGGCCTGTCTGGTAGGAGATGGTAGTATTGATGACGTGGATGGTGATTAAGGTAATGGTGATGGGGTTATATTATTGTGATCAGCGTGTGCTGAAGATGGTGGTGACAGTGTCCAGGTGATGGTGAAATTATGGTGGTGTTGGTGCTTTAGTTGTTCTGCATGTAGTAGAGGCTTAAGATGGTTACAACACGATCACTACTATAGATGCCAACACAATCAGTACCACTAAAACTATCCATCCTCAAACACTACAACAGCTGCTACCATCATCTCCACATAACTATGAATCGTACAAAATACCACAACATCACCATTACCACGACCGCGAAATCTGTATCTTAATTGTATTGTCACCACTAACACCATTACTTCCGCCACAATAGATTATCGACATCCTCGCAAATGGCACCACTAACGCAGCCCTCAAACCATTACCACAACCATCAACACAATTGATCCCAGCAACAAAACCACAGAAAACAATATTAGGAAGAGGATTCTTCGTGTAGGCGATATCCTTTAAAAACTGGTGCATCTCGCCTACGACGACCACGAAGACGAATAGAAGAAATTAGTGAAGCTATTAGATAATAAGAAAACGGAATCAAGACGAAGTGAACGAAAGACACTTTTCTAAATAAAGAAAGTCTTTCTTTCGGCACAATTTCGATTATTTCCCCTATTTTCTATTCACGACTGGAGTAAGAGCGAGCTGCATCGACGCATGAAACATGACATTTAAGGAACGGCGTCATCTGAACAATGTATCAATGGAGACACAGTGAAGACGATAAAGTATATAAAGCAATGTTACATTTGATAAAATGATAAAATCGATAAAAGGGACAATAATGAAACAACGAGGAAATGAATAAGATGAAGCGGAAGATGACGATGTAAAAAAGAAAAAAGATGCAGAAAATGTTTTTGGTGCCACCTTCCTAACTAGTTGCGACAGAGACAATGAAATTTACTGCATCCATCACTGACGAAAAGGCCTTTCATAAAAGCTTTATACATGGAGCAGGTACATAGGAACCAGTGGCGGCGCAAGAGGGGATGTGGTAGGGAAGATGCAATTGCCCCTGGACGCTAGGCGAAGGCTGCGTCGTACAGAACCTCTATTCGGCAGCTTAAAGTTTCATAGTATTTCACCTTCATCTTACTTATTTTGAGGCGGCGGGGATGGAAGGCTGGTAACTGACATGAAAAGTTTTCTCTATAACAAAGTAGAGGCGCCACTAAAGATCATTGTCGCAGCGAGCCTCATTTGGTGCGTCACTAAGTCACAAAGAACACTGCCCCCCCCCCTCAAATTCTCGCGCCGAAGGATTGATTTAAAACGGTATTTTTTCCAACATCATCACAGAAAGTAATAAAGTATGACATCATCACCGAAAGTAATAAAGTATGACATCAACACAGAAAGTAATAAAGTATGACATCAACACAAAGTAATAAAGTATGACATCATCACAGAAAGTAATAAAGTATGACATCAACACAGAAAGTAATAAAGTATGACATCAACAGATGCAAAGGACTGAGCAACAAGCTTATTTACAGCTTTCTTCTCATTAACATTAGATCTTTGATTAGATGATCAGACTGATGTGAGAAATGAAAGACATTAAACAAAATTTGATGCTAGCTAATGAAATATTTTCCCAAAATTGTGCATACAATATTTTAATAGTGTTATACATAAATTAATGACATTTGATTTATTGATTACAGAATTACCGGTATGTTTATTACATACAATTACCGGTATGTTTGTTACATACTAGCAGACACGATCTGAACAAAACTGGTACTGACTACAAAGGTGGTGTGTAGTGCATTTTAACTTCAGATCACATGATATATGTGCGGTAAATAAACATACACACCAGGGGTGATATCAAGAAAGTATGAAGATTATAAACAATATTCATAACTCTCTTAGTTTCTGTTAGGAATGTTTTGACCGAGCTGAACATATTTCATTTGTCTCAGCGACTGCAAGGGGTAGTACAACACTAACCAAATAATAGCGAGATATGTCAAAGGACTGGGACAAGTATCCCAATAATATCAAAGATATATCAAAAGTTTCGGACAGGTAAACCAATAATAACGAAGATCTGTCAACCGTTTGGGACAAGTAACCAATAATAACGAAGATATGTCAACAGTTTGGGACAAGTAACCCAATAATAACGAAGATATTTCAACAGTTTGGGACAAGTAACCCAATAATAACGAAGATATGTGAAAAGTTTGGGACAGGTATCCCATTTAATAATGAAGATATGTCAAAAGTTTGGGACAGGTAACTCAGTAGTAACTAATATTTGTCAACAGTGTGAGACAATTAACGTATGTACGGTTACTGTAAACAATATATTTGATCCAGTCTCAGTGAGATATTTGAGTTTCTGGTTTATCGCCTGAACAATTGCTGTTTAATGACAAATGATTTCTGATTAGGTCATCGCTTAATGAGCTGCGGTCTAGTTGATATCTTGATTATAAAAAGCATTCATGCATCTCAGCCAGTTGCAGTAGGCCGGGACATTAACAGATTCCTGTCTAAGTACAGCTTATAGAATGATCGGTTGTGTTTATTTCCTAAGTATAGCTCATACAATGATGGGTTGTATCTATTTTCTAGGGTTGTATCTATTTTCTAAGTATAACTTGTTCAATTATGGGTTGTATCAATTTTCTATCTAAGTATAGCTTGTACAACGATGGGTTGTATCTGTTATCCAAACGGACGTGATCTAGTCAATTTCAGACTTTGGTAACAATTAATTTTTATGAAGTTATATAGTTAAATGTTGGGTGGGTTAGAGCTATCGTGAGGTAGTTTTTAGCTTACCTGCTGGACATTTGGTGGAACAAAGGTCCACCATTTGAAAAAAGAGTCATACTGGAATACCGTATCCTCCTGGGAAAACCTTACTGAAAAAAGTCGAAATGAATTTAGCGATCGAGTAGAATGACTGTGTATTAATTCGTATTTGTTATTGATCACAAAGGGATGCAGAGAAAAACTATGAAAGGACCTGGGTTCGATTGTTAGTTGGAGTGGGCGGTATTTTATTCCCTTGCGTCTCGATATTTTCTCAACGCTGATGAGAGAGAGAGAGAGAGAGAGAGAGAGAGAGAGAGAGAGAGAGAGAGAACCCAATCATATAAAATTGTTGTATTGCAAATTTGTTATTCAATAAATGTTTGCCTTTTTTCTTGTAATCTGAGTCATGTCTTCATTACCTAGTGCTAATAATTTCTACTTCATAATCCTGAACTGTGTAGATTTTTTATTTACCATTTGTATCTGATGTATAAGGATACAAGAAACTGAACAACAAGTGAAAGAAGTATTTAGTATTTATTGAATCTGTATTGCTTCCCTTCGACACAAAGAGCAAACAGAAGAGTAAAAGAAAAACTCTGATTAAAATTATCAATACGTTGAAGGAATCGAGTCTTTATATTTGTCATATTACCATCGCTCAAAATATATATGTTTGAGTTTACAAGCTAAGAATGAAAAATTCAAATTGATAGAAATAAGAAAACCTATTGAGATAGACCTATCTTGGTACATGTAGCGACGCGATTATAGCTTGCACATAAACCATGGCCTTCATTCGTTTTCTTTGACGTGTCAGATTGTTTTATAACAATCTAATAAATAATAAAGCAGGTTCAATTGATAATATCTTAAATGAATATATAAAAAGCTCAATTGCTGAAATGTTAAATTTGTATGTAAAACTTTTTAAAATAATCCTTAATACTGGCTACGGACCAGATAGTTGGACTAAAGGTGTTATTGTGCCAATTTAGAAAAATGAAAGTGACAAAACCGATATGTCAAACTATAGACCTATTATTTTAGTGAGCTGTATTGGTAAAGTTTTTACCGCAATACTAAATTTAAGATTATCTAAATTCCTTGACGATAATAAATTATTATCTGAGACCCAAGCTGAATTCAGGAATGACTATTCAACAATAGACTCAAGCTGGATTCAGGAATTGCTCTTTCACAATAGACAAGATTTTTCTTTTGTACAGCCTTATTGAATATATTAGACAATGTAAAAAGAAACTCTTTTGCACGTTTGTTGATTTTCAAAGTTCCTTTGATAATGTATGAAAAGTCGGACTATAGTATAAGTTGTATTCGGTAGGCATCAGAGGGAAATATGTTCATGATATAATAAAGAATTTATAATAATTTCAAGGCACGTGTCTGTGTAAATAATGAATTTTCTGCTCTTTTCTCACGTGAGCACGGTGTATATGTTTTGGAGAAAATTTATCTCCATTATTATTATTATTATTATTCCTAAATGACCTAGAAGCTTTCTTACTAGTAAATGGGTGTAGAGGATGCGTTATACCCTCCCAACACCCTGACTTTGTTAATATGTTAAATGTTGCTTTTATACGCTGAGTACACTATACTTGTCGCAGATAATCATGCTGACACGTAATATACTCTTGATATTTTTAGTAGATATTGCGATAGCTGTAAATTTATAATCAATATAGAAAAAGCAAAAATTATCGTATTTGATTTAAAAAAAAGAAGTATATAAACAAATTTAAGATAAGCAATGCCAATATTGATGTTGTAGATGAATGTAAGATTTTGTACACTCTGTCATTCTCAAGAAGTAGGGGATGAATAACAGTATCTTCTGTTGTGTTCTTATTTGCATGATGAAAGACAAATATATAAATACGTCATTTTACACTTCTAGGAGAAACTTTTATAAATAAAATCAAGTAATGAATACAGGTAAAGTACGACTCTTAAGAATTTTTTTTTTTTTGGGGGGGGGATTGTGTTTTCCGAATCTTGTAATCCCTATTAAACATTATGTAATAACATCACACGTATGCTCATGTTCTTATATACCTCATATGTTATTGAACATTATGTAATAACATCACACGCATACTCATGTTCTTATATACCTCATATGTTCAAACCTTTATAACCTGAGTGTAATAAAGTCTTGCCTTCTCGTACAAGATATGACATAGGTCAATAACAGTAAAAATATCGTAAAAGCTACCTACTTTTGCTTCTTAGGTTTCCAAATAGGTTGAATTAGGACATAGTGGGAGTTTCACCTGGACAGAGTGGTGGCTATTTAACTGTTATGAAAATGTGTGTGTGTGTGTGTGTGTGTGTGTGTGTGATTTGAATATTTAAAGTAGCTTTAACAATTCTGCAGTCATATCGCTACGATGTCTGCAGTGTGGTAGTTTATAGTGATGTCCAGCACTGGGGTATCATGCCGCAGACATGTAGCATGATGTCCCATCCAGTCACATTATCCTGACACCAGGCCGACCAGTCCTAACACTCACCTCTTAATACTGAGCACCTTCCGAGGCAGCTGTCAGTAGCATTTTTATAAGTCTTAGGTTCGAACCCACGACCTCCCGCATCCGAGGCGGACGTTCTAACCACAAGGCCACCGGCGCGGTTGTTATGAAAATAAAAGCAGCTGTAATTGAAAGAGCCGCAATGCAACAGGTTATTTGGTTAATACGTCATAGCAAATAATGCCATCCACCCCCACCCAACCCGACCCCTCACCAAAAAAACCGAAAGAAAACACTAGCAAATAAACACAAGGATTGAGACCGATGGTGTATGGCTTCATTAGATACCGACCCAAAGCACTACTTGAAATGTTCATGTTGGCGTCCCTATCTGGATGTCCTCGCGCCTAACATCATTTCTTAATTACCTGACGTGCTTATTTTTACGGTAGGGTTGACATTGCCGGTGCTGCCATCAATGGTCTCTGGCAGCGATAATGCAGACGCAGTATTCTGGATATGACGTCAACGGTGTACGGAGCCCTCATTCCCGTTTGTTATGCTCTCTTTTGAGTTTACCACGTGTTTTAAATTTAACAGTAAACGTTCTAAAGATTCTTTGTTTCGTTTGCGATGACATCTTTTCTTAGTATATTTTATGGATTTTAAAAGACTTGTCTAATAAATTTATTGAAACGATACTACAAATAAGCTTTTCAAGATTCGTGACCAACCCGAAACAAAAAAATTTGTCTTCTAAAATAATGAAAGTTAAAATGAAACTATATCTGCATGATATAAATACTTGTGAATGTTCAGATTTGTCTAAAACTACACATACAAACAGATAAATCAGCACGACAAATCCGAGGTTATAGAGTACGTATAGTATTCCCAGTACGGTTAGGACGATTCCTTCGATTTCGTCTGCTCGAGTTCGGTTGTCCAGCAACCTCGTTACTATGGCGTGCCATGTGCACACCCCAGACAGCATAATCATGGACGCCAGCAGGTACTTGTCCTGAAAACGTAACACTGATCTCGTGACTTCGGTCATATAACAACTGTATGTTACATTCTAAAACTTAAGTTCAGCATAACAAGTACTTTGATATGTTGATATCCTTATCTAGCCAGTCATTTGTTGTATTACCTGTCATCATCATTCACTCATCATGCTCCTAGCATAATTATAACGTTATAAAGCCTCACCTGCTTACAAGTACGGCACATTTTGAATATTTTCGTTTTCTTTTTGAATTTGCCATACATTTCAGTTTCAGATTGTATTATGTTTCTTCCAAATGTTATGAGGCACCGTAGCGGACAAAGATGGTCCAATCAGAACGTTGCCGTTGAAATTTTAATGTCATATGTCAAGAATTCCAAATTCACGTGTTGTATCAAAAATGTTTGTCCTTAAAGTTCCATTTTCTAGGTCGAGATTATAGATTGTATCTGTTGAATTAAACAGTAGTGGTTGAAAGTTATTTTTTTTATGTCGAGGTTTTAGATTGTGTCGTTTGAATTACACGGCGGTGGTTGAAATGTCAATGTCATACATAGAGAATTCCTAATTTACGTATCGGTTCAAAGAGTTTTTGTTGAAAGTTCCATTTCATATGTTGAGTATTTAGCTTTCATCTGTTGAATTACACAGCGCTGGTTGAAAATTCGATGTCCAATGTCGAGTTTTTAGATTGTATCTTCTGAATTACACCGCGGTTGTTGAAATTTTAATGTCATATGTCGAGAGTTTAAATTTAACATGCTGAATCACATTGATTGTGCTGAAAGTTCAATTGCGTATGTTGAGTTTTTAGATTGTATCTGTTGAATTACACAGCGGTGGTTGGACATTATATTGTGCTTTGTGAGTATTGCTTTTTTATAAGGTTAAATGATGGGTTGGTGTTTAAAGTAACATTACACAATGTCCACTTTAACAATTCAAAATAATATCGAGTATTAAGATACATGATTCATGTATTCAATTATGAGGCGCCATTACATTTCATGCATTTACAGTTTGAAAGTTACCATCCACAGGTCGAGAATTACTATGTATTTCTTCGCTAG
>JAECUM010015685.1:0-41686 GCA_016617855.1 Megalonaias nervosa | reverse complement strand
CATACTGGACCACATCAGATAGCTATGGTCGATTGCAATGTTAGAGCTTTATATAATGTATGTTAATCATTACATGAAATGGTGACGTGTCACCTCTTACATATTAATTTTATCCTGTCAAAATAATAATAGGGTGACATATTGCCATTCCTCAATCTAAACTGTTAGTACAAATTCGCCAAAGGCAACTTTCGTGATAACAATATAATACGATTTACGTTAGCAGTTACTTTCGACTACGTATCCATTCTTCTCTGTTATAGATCAAAGTTTTAATATACAAAAGTTCTACTACAGCATCATCAAAAACATTCTCCACTAAATTGTTGACGTTTGCCAGGGAGGAACATAAAACAGCTACTTATTTTTGAATACAACACCTGGTTATCGTGGTGGATGTTGTATGTCGAACGGTTCGGGAGAAGAGGAGGTTTTAGAAAAAGGCGGTCTGTAACAACAACTGTTTTTATGGGCTTATTAAACAAATAATAATATATTACAATGAATTTAATAATATATACTGCACATACAATTATTATGTTTCTATTTCACTTTATTATATATATTGTATACCATTATATCCTACTCATTCTAAAATTAGGATGGATAGATATGCTCATGAATTGCTCTTGGAGCATCCTATCAATATTTTCTTTGTTGTACTGCTTTTATGTTTTATTATTATCTTGTATCAAAATAAATAAAGAAATAAAACATTGAAAATATTATCCGGTTACAAAATGCTTACAACAAGATTAAACGTAATAAAATATCTTACCTTTATATTACCTATCTGCCTCCTGTCATATTTATTTCCGTTACTGCGTAACAAATCATGCTCTCTTAATTTAAATTCCTATGTCTTCGTTTGACGGATAAACGCAACGCAGTCAGAACCAAAAATTAAATCTGCATCATGCTCCAAACAGACTTAGCATTAACCAAACAACATTTCCAGGATAGAATAATGGAATTCCTCGACAATGGAATATTACGCAGATGTTATGACGAACTAAAAATTTAAGCCTAAATCGTTTCAGTGATGGCTATACAACATTGACTAAGACGATATACGACGCAAAATGTCTCGATGTTTCTTGATACCTTAACTTTTTAAGCCTATATGTGACCAAGTTGACATTTTATTTAAAAGAGCCTTAAAAGAAACGATTACTCTTATAAAATATTGATCAATTAGGAATGTTGAAAAAGTATGTTTATAAGAAGAAAAAACATTAAAATTCAGTTTATGTCAGAAAGCATTTCTCCAACAGGAGAAGGTAATAGATTGTATACACACGCTATCTACTGCATGTATTTCTACTTAGAATAGATGTAGATTGATATGTAGAGAAATATATTATTCGATACCTCTCTTTGTTTCCTATTGGACAAAATAGACAATTTCTCAAACCGCGGATAGCTCTGTAACTAGGAAGTCTTAATTCTTAAGGATGATTAATTTGACCACAATCAGTACTGAAATAGCTTGTTTTTCTTTTCAAATGTGTTTAGTATGACAAAGCATTTATTATGAGTTTCTGGAACGAAATGTAAACCTAAATACCTTCAGATTACGTCCTGATATTTCTAAGTGAGGTGTTTCCCAAACACACATTCACATTTGTTTTCAATTTGTAGAGGCTTAGCAAATCACACAATTTCATTTGCATTTTAACGGTAACTTTCATTTGCTATACTTTAATTATTTTAAACTGTCCTTTTCCACTCAAACTCTAGTATTTGAAACCGAAAATTGTCCATTTGGGTGAATGGTAACCATGTTGCTTCGGTCATTGAATGATATATTGCAGATAATATAGCATGTCACTATATGCTACTAAGGAGATCACCCTTTATAGAATTTACCTGAGCTGAATCGCCTTTTCGCTTTAATATATACGTGTACTATGGATATATTATTTAAAACGTTCTGAATATTAGTGCTCAGTAAAACAAAATTAGTTAATACTAAACATTGTGTCAGTGCATTGCTTAATAGCACTCCACATGCACCTCTAAACACTTTTTCAGTCTGAATATCCAATGATAAAAAATACCATTTTTGTTGATTATTGGGCATGATGTTCATATAATTTTTTAAAAAAAGTTCCAAACGCACTGAGGCTTTCAATTCGTCAGCTTATCAACGAATCGCTGATAACGGGATTCCTCCAAAGGTCACCTGCAGCTGAATCTGGGCTGTATGGTGTGTAAGGCAAAGTTTGAATGATGTGCTCCTTCCGCTAGTTTATACGATGGTTGGTTTATGTGCCATTTCGTCGTCTAGATGGATACCTTGGGTAATTGTGCGCTGACGTAGGGTTCAGTAGAGTTCCATAACTGTTTGACAGCACATTATAGGTACACAAATGTCCAGTGACACTAGCATGGTCAGATAAAGTAATGTCGACGACCGGGTCATTTGCTTTCAAACGTTATGCACATAAAACTATATTTACACTACAACAAATTTGATCGTTTTGTGATATTTCTCATTTTCTCCAACCCAAACCTTCTTATTTTATATTAAGCTGGGTGTATAAAGGTAAATGCATGTTCCATCACCTGTGATGATCTCACAAAATGTATCTGATCACTTTTTTCGTGAGCAGCTGTCTGGCTATTTCATCCTGAATGTGGCTTTGATAAGCACTACAGAACGTTCTGGACTTTTGATGATAACCAAGTAAAACCACATTAAAATTTCAGGATATAGCAGAGAATTACAAAAGTAAACATTGTGCAAGTCGACTGTGATATCAGCTGGAGAGTACCCTAAAATCTCAGAAGTTTCACAGTATGCCCTTTGTTCGGCAGCAGAATTGATCTCCTTCTTTCCTATATTTACAACACTATCATGTACCTATGATACGTCATGTGTAGATATATCATATTCAATGTGCTGCACGTGCAGCAATATCATATTTTATGGAACGTTATTTTTCTATCTATCAGCGATAAATGCACTAATGGGTTCAAAGAAGGAAACAAATGATATCAAACTATTCAAAATGTTTCAAATGCCAGTCTTAGATGGCAATCATGCTAATAATCATTTTCCCGACTAACTCCTCCCAATGATGGATGATAAAATTGTACTCTTATTCTAGGCCACATTTTGCTATAAGAAATGACGTTTATTAATTAATATAATCTCTTAGAATACGACGATCGAATTTTCCTGCGTTATCCTATTCATCAAAACAGTTACCTGACGATATGAAAACTATAGACATCGGAGCAAACATTTTTATATAATGAAAAAGGTGCGTTTTTAAGTTTTGACTAAGCCATTCACTGAGAATATTCTACTCGTGATTTATTGTTTTGTTTTGTCTTTCTTGTTTTGTGTTCGATTTAACAGTGGTCACGATTTAGCCATCTCATTTTCTCTTGCCTTTGGCATCCAACCTTACACACTATCCTTCAATAGCTAATGTTCTATTTATATAACTTAAACAAAACTGCCTATTTCTTTTCAACTTCTCGGTAATGGGCGAGTTTCTATAGTTGTAATGCCATCGGCTATAAAGCGAAATGTTCCTTTCTTCTTCCAGTTATGAGACAGATTCGACCAATAAACTACTCCTACTGAGTTTATATCACAACAGAAAATTATATAGATAACAATTTGTCAGAGTGTAATTGAATTATTTTATTATCCGTAAACCCGTGCATCAGGAGATGATTAGAGAAAGAGTGCGGAGAAGGTGGCCCTGTTCCTACCCATTCAGAACGATTCCTTGGATAAGTTTTCTTTATAGTTCCATGGTTAAATTAATCGCACTGAAACACTTAAAGCAGAAGCTTACGTAGACATTGACCATAGGTTTCCATGGAGGGGGGGAGGGGCGGCTGTCAGCCCGACACCTTGCATACTTGTTTATGCTTCCTCCAGCCATATTGCTGAATCCTCTACCAATATCGTCTAGCAAAATTATGACCCACCTCTAAAATACACAAACAGTCATACACTCTTACGGATAAAAACATTAAATACTACAAACAATACAGACTAGTGATAGCCTTGAATGGAATGTTAATAATGTTGGCTATGAATCAATGTTCCACTTGGTTTTGTATTTCGTGTGTGAGCATATCTAGTGCAGGGTTATGCTGTTTTCACAGGAAACAGTCTTAAGAGCACTATACATTGATATTATTCTTATCACGTAAGAATGAGTTTGTTTTGTTGTTCGGGTTTTTTGTAATTTTTTCTCTAGTATTTTGTTAAATTGGACATTACTATAACTGTATAATACAGAGATAAATTATAACTGTGAAAATGATTCATGCCTATTTCTCATGTCATCTTAATGGTATTGCTATTGATTTCAAGCAATATATGATCAAGTCTAGCTGCTGTTTATATATTTGAAATTGTTCGAAATAATGTCATTCTGTTATGGATATTGGTTGCCATATGAATATTAATGATTCTAGAGCAACATATGTAAAAACTAAGTGACACTTATGTCATGCATATCAAAACATTGCAAAAGTTTATATATAATTAACAACTCTCGTACTTACACCCCGAATATCCTTTATTTGGATGAATAGGTAACCATGATGCATCGGATATTCATTAATATCATGTGGTTCATGTAGCAGAATGGCCATTATTGTATGCTGTTATTGACAGCATCTTTTACAAAATCGACCTGACCAGGATTCTCATAATTTCTGAATATTGGTGCTCTGTACAAAAACATTTTTTAATATTGAACATTGTGCGTCAGGGCATTGCTTCATAGTACTTTCTATGCACCTCAACACACTCTCTTAGTCTGATTGTCCAGTTAATAAATGTTATTTGGTATGCACTTTATAAGAAACTCCACTTCCATCTTTGATAGCGAAATTTATTCAAAAATCACTTTTAATTACATCATGGCTGCATGGAAGGACTGCTAGCTTTGCATGCTTTATGATGACGTAGGTTGGTAACTTACGTAACAATACGCAAACGGGTAGTTTGGATATGCCCATAACTGTTTGCAAAGCTTTATAGACATAAACATACACAGTGACACTAGCATATTCAGACACAGGTACAGGACGATAAGTCCATGTGCATCTTAAAATAATGTGTATGAAAGTATTTCGACACTTGAAAACGTTAAGCGGTTCGTGTTCTCTTGTTCTTTTCCCAAGTCAAAACCTTATTATATTCTCTTAAGTCGAGCTGACAAAAGTATGTTTATTTTTCATCACTAGTAACAATCTCATTCAAACGTTTGTGCCTAATAGCTTCATATTTGGCTAGTAATTGTTTGGCGATTTTGAACCAAGTTTGTTTCCTATTTCTGTTGCTTTTGTTGTTTTTCTGACCAACAAATGCGGAACACATCTTGCACAAACCTTACTGAACTTTGAATTAGCATTCAGTATAATAAATTAGTTCACGAATTAATGCCTATGATAGCAATATCGTCCACTGTGTGTCGGGCATACTCAGCAATTGTCTTCCTCACTGCAGCCACTGTAGACTCGTACAAAGCAACAAAGAAAAGAGTGAAGCCAACAAGCTTTGTAAATTTAATAAAACAGTTTATTTCCCTAGAAAACAAGGTAAAATTATGAAAAATGGACTTACGGTTTGTGAATATAATCCAAACACTAATCCAAGAATTTAAAAATATCAGTCCTATCACTAAAAAGTTCTAATTCATTCAAAGTTCGAATCTCGATGAAGGTCCAAGACGAAAGGCGATGACGTCCCCTATAACCAGTTTGTGCTGATGTGTCAACAGTCCCTTGTTGAGTCACCAAGAATATAATTCCGGCTTTAGAATTCCGAATAATTTAGTAAATGTCTTTGTCAAAGAATTTCGATGAAGAAGAGTATTTTCCAGGGTGAATAAGTTATTTTAAATAAAAACCTTAATTCAAATGGCAAGAACAGGAATGCCTTTCAGCCTGAAGGTATAATTTACAACTGACTCAGAAACACTGAAATCTCAGTATTAACCCAACTAAAAACGCAATTTCAGACCCTCGTGATGGGTCACGTGATCACTCACTTCGAACAGCGCAGTAACATCATATGGCAATTGGCATGTAGGCTACTATAGCCTTAGCTAAAAACATGATTCCCACACTGGAAATGAATTTAAAAATAAAATGTTGTTTATTCAGACTAACACGTAGGCCACACATGACCTTGATTACAACCAATGATTTTCACTCTGTGTTTAACAAACCTTGAACTAAGGCCAGCTAAAAATACAACGAAGCAATACTTTTGCGTTCTAATCAGGCTAAAAGAACTGAACTGAATTTACTAGGAAAAATGTCAAATCCAGTAACAAAAAATATCATTACAATAAAATGTAATGAAACAAAAATAAAATAAAAAGAAATTTCAAACGAACACACCAACAATGTAATTACATATACGTAACACTTCCATAATAAAGAAAAAGAAAGATATATATATAATAAAGATTTCTTTTTGCCATATGTAAATTATACATGAGATAACAATATTTACATAAGAAGAACTCTTATGAATTATACAAAGTGTACATGAAATAATATTTCTATATACGGAAAGTGTATCTGCAATTAAATTGTCTTTTCCCTTGATGTGCCTGATGTCAAGATTATATTCTTGTAACAACAAACTCCACCTTACTAATCTTTGATTTTTATTTTTCATCTTGTCGATGAAACCAAGGGGGCTGTGATCACTAAACACAACAACTGGAGAAGGAGCTGAGCTAATAAAAACTTCAAAATGCTGTAATGCCAATATTAAAGCCAAACATTCCTTCTCGATTGTTGAGTAATTTCTTTGGTGCTTATTTAATTTCTTAGAGAAAAAGCACACTGGGTATCAACATCATTTCTATCTTCTTGAATCAATACTGCTCTAACTCTAACATCAGTTCCATCAACAGATAGTTTAAAAGATTGACTGAAATGTGGAGATGTAAGAACCGGCGCACTCTCAAGTATGACTTTAACCTATCAAAAGTCTCCTGACATTCTTCAGTCCAAAGAAACTTGTTATTCTTGCTCAACAAGTTTGTCATGGGTTCAGCAATATTAGACAAATTGCAACAAAATTTCCTATAGTATCCAGCCATAACCAAAAATCGCATCAGTTGCTTTTTACTGAAAGGCACAGGGAAATCAGAGATAGCTTTGACCTTAGCATCTAGAGGTTTAACTTGTCCATGTCTCACAATATGTCCTAGAAAAGTTACACATGCACGGCAGAACTCACTTGTAGACAAATTGATTGTCAAACTTGCATCACTGAGTCTGTCAAGGAATTTCCAAATTGTTGCTAAATGCTCTTTCCACAATCACAATTATCTCGACCAGAGGTAATCATATTCATCACAGGTGTAAAAGTACTTGGCGAACCCTTCATCCCGAACGGCATCACTTTATATTGATAATGTCCGTCTCGAGTCACGAATGCCGAAATTTCCTTTGCCCTTTCTATCAGTGGAATTTGCCAAAATCCTTTCAGAAGGTCAAATTTGGTGACATACTTGGCATTTCCAATTTTATCAATAGTCATTGATTCTTGGCAATGGAAATGTTTATGTTCTTGTCCCACTGTTCACCTTCCTATAATCAGTGCACGTACGAAAAGTTTTATCTGGTTTCGGAACAAGTATACATGGTGAACTCCAAACACTTTTACTGGACTCTATGAAATCATTCTCTAGAAAATACTGAATTTCTTTTTTCAAGTATTCCTGTTTGATAGGATTCATCCTGTATGTATGTTGTTTCACATGTTCGGAATTCACAATTTCAAAGTCATGAAAAATTGTGTTTGTCCTCATAGGAACATCTGGAAATAAGCACTCATATTCAAATAATAGCTGTTTAAGTTCGTTCTTTTCCTGTTGTTCCAAATGCAAAAGTTTCTGGTCCAGATAGTTCATAATTCCCGAATTCCGAAGATTTGTCGCTCTAAAACCAATTGCGTCCAATTGAATTCCTTCACTTAAACCCTCAGTGAGTGAGACAGGTATAACTAAATTAATTGCATGATTTACCTGGCTATCTCAATATACTGATACTCCGTTAATTTATCTAGATCAGACTACTGTTATTATAATTTAACTCATTCATTTTCTTCTTTACTTTGTAAGGGCCGTAAAATATAATTTGAAGAAAATTTTGAAGAATGAGCAAGAGAGAATGAACTCTATTACAAAATTCAAAACTTCATTCATGTAAGGTTCTGTCACCTTTGACATGAAATGCTGAGTGTCAAATTCAAGCATAGCTAGCTGGAAAATTCCAGACATAAAATTTGACTCTTGACCAGATTGAACAGATTTGGGAAGGCCACACTGAGTAAAAAAGAAACAAACATTATTAAAACTTTTACTATAGATTTGGTTTTAATATTCCTCAAAGGAATTGCCTCTGGGAATCTTGTTGACGCACACATTATGGTCAACAGATATAGGTTGCCTGACTTGGTCTTAGGCATGGGACCAACACAATCTACATTATTCTGCTAAATGGTTCGTCAAATACAGGAATAGGTTGCATATGAGCCTTAGGTATCTTCTGATTGGGATTTCCTACCATTTGACAAGTATGACAAGATCTACAGTATTTACAAACATCACTTTTGATTTTTGCCAATTAAAGTGAGTCAAGATCATGTGATAAGTTGTATTAATCCCTATATGACCAGCCAGAGGAGTTTCATGGGTCAAACTAAGTATTTCCTGTCTGTAAGATTTTGGAACTACAATTTGCTAGTTCACTGACCACTCGTCACCAGAGGGTACCTCGGGAGGTCTCCATTTTCTCATAAGAATTCCATGTTTAATGAAATAACAGACAGGTACTTCAGTGGCTTCAGTTTTACTAATGGCCCGCTGAAACAAACAGGAGATCTCAGGATCTTTTTCCTGTTCGACGACAAGTGATTTCGTTTGTCACCCTGATTAGATAAAAGAGAATGAGTAGTTAAAAGAGGATCACTGTGATCAATACCTTTTGATTGATCCAAACAGGAAGTCAAAGTGACCTCATCAAAATCCTGACCAATACATGTGTCAGCTAAAGGAATATTTTCCTTATTAAAATCAATCTCAAGAGTTTTCTTTGCCATAGTTCTAGTAACTGCACAAGCTGGGTATAAATCAGGGAATTCTTTTCAATAGGGTAAACTTCGTGATCGAAAGAAGTCTTGTCAGTTACAAGTGGATTAACCACAACCTTGTCTTTAGCTAGGTCGTTGCCTAGTGCAATGTGGCGAATTTTGAAGACTTATTGAAACGTAAGGCTGAATAAATTGTGCTTTGAAGTTATCATAGTCAAGCCAGAAAGGTCTTTAGAAAGTTCACTGATATTTCACTTATTTCATCTCTGAAACTTTAAAGGGTCTACGTTTAAGCTTCAGCAGAAATGACCGAGTCATCGTAACGGTATAGTAACACAGAGTGCATAGAATTGCCGACTGTATCGGAGGGAAGAGGACTTTATGTCAAATAATTGATCTTCAAAAGAAAGCTAATTGCAGCATATTTTAAGCTGGTGAAATCTGATGAGAGACATGATTATTGGGGAGAATTGTAGGAACAGTTACTTCCGATTGGTCAGTAAAAATTAAGGCGTACACTTTTGGAGACTGGGGATTTAGGGTACCACTTGCTCAGAATTCTTTAGTTCGACTCTTGCCTTGTGAGAAGACAAAAGGTCCAACTCCTTGGGAAACTTGAGAATAGTGTTTTCCTTAGTAGAAAGGCCAGATAGCTGTCTTAAAAAGGAAGACAGTATAGTGCTAGGACGCACGGTTTGTGTGGAAAGAAACAGCATTAAGATACGCAATTTTAGTTTCCATATAATATTCTATTTCATTTGTTTGGTTTTATGCAAATGTGTTGATATGCTTATGATTCACGCATGCATCGTGTATTCATTTCGTAGGACTCTGTTGATATGTTAGAGTGTTATGCAGTTTAATTCTTTAATTTTACATTTCACTAATAGAATTGACGGATTGCATGTAATCAAATATTCAATGTGTAGAATTCCATAGGGATTTATAATGTAACCCAAAGAATGCTCAAATATGCAGTATTTCATAGGGATTTATGAATTAACCCTAATATTCAATGTGTCATATTTTTCTTTTGATATATGAATTGATTACCTGTGTAGGATGATATTGTTATCGTGAGTTAATGGCAATTATATATTTATATATGATTTCGCAATGCTTAAGTGATCTTGCAGGTTATTGGTTACTGTAGCTAGATTTAGTGGATATTATGCCATAAGTAATTGAACATTTATCTTATTGGACAGAATTGACTAGTCAAATGTAAATAATGTAGTAATGTATGCTGGTATATACGGCCGCATTTGTCTGTAGAAGGCACGTGGTAATTTATAATCAATTGCCGGGCGGCGAGGGCAATGAACTTCGAGCTAAGGTCATTTGTACTAAATATAGCGGTGTACCTTACCGAAATACAGAGGTCTGTAAGGACAGTATTCATTAAGATCACATTATGTCAGAATTTATACAGTGTGAATCGCTAATCTGAATACGAACAAAGAGAGTTTATATATATATATATATATATATATATATATATATATATATATATATATATATATATATACTACATATATATATATAACTCTTTACTATATATATATATATATATATATATATATATATATGTACAGATAAGTGGTGAAACTTGTCTAGCTTGAGCCATACTCTATTTTTAAGGAAACAGCTTTATATTCTATCAAAAAAGAAGGGAAAAAAAGGAAAACCCGATAAGTCAGAGGGAAACCCGAACCTAAGAGAGGTCGGAATAATCAGGGGTCAGAAAAGGGGACCAAAGCGCACGCATTAGACGTGGAAACCAAGACAAGAGGAGAGAGACGTCAGGTGATGCTGTTAAGCGTGGAATTGTACTCTCTAATTTCACTGCTCGTAACATGATGTAAATTGAACACTGAGACTAAATTCTATCAATGTAAATCTGTTGGATTGAAAGTGAAATTTTGGTTATGTGTTAATTGATTACATTTATTTTAGTAAATCTGTTGGATTGAAAAGTGAAATTTTGGTTATGCAGTAATTGATTAAATTTATTTTTATTTATTGTTAAAAGGGGCTCGTAGTTGTTTATTTTTTTTTCAATAACCTTGCTCAGTTATCTATTAAGGTTCCATCTATCCGTCCACACTGGGCATAAACACCGTGGGAGGTCATTCCATAGTTAACGAACGCCAAATCAATTAACGACGCTTTAATGTTTTAAAGCCCCCCGTTACATCTAGTAACAAATGAATACCCTCAACGGGTACATTAGACACTATTCCGACTGTCACAGGTCCTGAAACTAAGTCTGATGACAAATTTACAGAAAGGAAGGAGCATTAACAAAGCCGCACTCTACTCCCTGAATGAGAACACTCTCATTAGAAGAAGACTTCTGAAGAAAAGGCAAAGTACCTGACAATAAACGACTCTGAGAAGCTCCTGTATCCCTTAAAATTTTAATAGGGATAGGATTGGTCATATCACCCAAAAGTGATATAGAACCCTTCGGCATGAATGGTTTATAATTCTCCATAATAAAATCAGACTGGGGTTTATTAGACCCAACAAATGTATTGCTTTCAATACATGACCGTGACCTTGACCTCTTAGAAATAAGAGCATTTGGGATAGGTCTATCTTGATTCTGATGCTTATATTTCAATTTGAAGCAATCAGAAATGACGTGTCCTCTCTTCTTGCAATAAAGACACGTAGGAAGAGACAAGGATTTTTAAAAGTTGTGCCCGAATGAGTTTTAGAAGGAGTCGTATTAGGCTGAAATACCTTTGTACCAGGAGACTGCTGAGTGAAAGACTTGTTTACAACAGGACCTTTATGAGTTAAGAAATACTCATCAGCGGCAAGAGCAGCATTTTCCAAGGTTTCAATCTTATGCTCATCAAGATAAGTCTTAACGTCACTAGGGGAACAGTTCTTGAACTCTTCAAGTAATACAAGTTGTTTGATATTTTCATAATCATATTCAACTTTCTTAGCTAAGCACCATCTCTCAAATAACTGCTCGTTTTCTCTTGCAAATTCGACAGAAGTTTGTCCAGCATTTTTATAGTTTCTGAATTTTTGCCGATAATCCTCAGGAATTAACTCAAAACCCTGTAAGATGCATTCCTTAACCAAATCATAATCAGAACTCTGCTGTACTGACAGGGATGCATAGATATTTCGGGCTTTGCCAAAAAGTACACATTGCAATAATTGAGTCCAATGCTCGCTTGACCATTTCAAATTTTCAGCAATTTTTTTAAAATAAATAAAATATTTGTCTATTTCTTTTTCGCTAAAAGGGGGTACTAGCCTGCAATTCTTTGTAATATCATGCAATTCTGCCGTCCAATCCTACCATAGCTCATCCATATTTGTTACCGAAACAATGCCAGTTTGCAATGCTGAATGTTATTTATTTTATTACTTTCTAAAACGCTTTAGAATTATCATGATATTGTTGGACATTGTGCGAGTTATCCAGCTATAGTGATATTGTCATCTCACTTCAAAAAAATGTATGTATCTTTCTCTGTCACATTCAAGTTTGATTATTGTACAGGGATTAGTCTAAACGTCTGCGACTTTTGAGCTTAATCCCCAACCCACGTCCATACATCCCCAGCGCCCATCATTTAAAATGATCGCAAAACAATCAAAAATGTTTCCACGAGTAAGTTTTCTCTACTGTTCGAGTGTTAAGATTATGCCAAATAAACGCTTCAAATGGAGGAGCTTCCACGGCCTCTGCGTGTAGGCCTCTGCCAGGGTGGGATAATGGTGGGTGTCCGTACAATAAAACCCTAACGTACTTGTTTACACCACCAACACCAAATTAAAATTTTGGATCGTCCAATTACATCGTCAGGCAAAATTATAACATACTCACACGCATTTTGTCAAAAACCTATTATTATTTTGCATAAACACCATTAATGACTAGAAATGCTACCTACATACGATGCCACTGAATACAAAACTAATATCATTGACCTCGAATCCTTCTTCTACTCCGCACATAATTATCACATGGGTGTTGCTAGTACACGCTTATGGACTTAACCGCACGTGCGCAGTAATCTCATTCAGGGTACTTATTAGGAATTCGACTACTTTATGATTTTTACTGGGTTTAGCAAGATAAATCAGACAATATTGTAAAGTATAATACACAGATAGGTTAATGATTCAATCCTCTTCCTTTCTCCTCTCATCTTTTTAGTCGTTCTCGTCATTTCTTACCGTATATTAGTAGATCCTAATTAATCTATATATTTGGAAATATTTGCAATAATTTAGTTAGTTGTTACATATTGTGACTATTCTTAGCCATATGAATATCAATGTAAACCATAACCATTGAATAGTGACAATATTAGATCAAATTATGTAATAAATAAATGACAGCGCTATAAGGCTCATTGGATCACTGCTATATTTTATAGAATTAATATCGTCATATATCAATGTACAATTTTTCAGAACATACTTGGACATAATCGTAAAATATTGATACTCTTCAAATCCTATTTTTCTTAGAAGATGACTCCTCATAAAATAAAACCGCATAATACGCAGAGAACAGAGAACTTATAGATTTGTTTTACATCAAAATGTAACACTCAAGGTATTATCACATGTACGTTTTGCACATACGATCCAAATACGCCGGGGTACCTTGAAGCTATAAAACCGTAGTCGAAATTTCGTTTCTTCGGCGGACAAACTTTCACATAGCTTTATCGTTAGGAGATAAAAATATATGTTGGATGGCTTCTTCAAGATCATGTTAAACAAAAATGTTATTGACATAGTCGGTCATGTAACATCACGTTTTGCAGCAGATCATTTATTAATAAACCAAACATAAATTCCAAAACAAATTTTAGTTTGGCTGGAGCTGTGTCATTTTTATTATATGCAATCTGAGATATATGCTGATTGGCACATATCAACTAATTTTAACATTTCACTTGCACTCTTTAAAAATACACAACAGGTGTTTTATTTTTCAAGTGGAATCCATGATGTGTAATTAGTGTGTGTGTGTGTGTGTGTGTGTGTGTGTGTGTGTGTGTGTGTGTGTGTGTGATTTGGATTTTTGACGTAGCTTTAACAATTTGTAAGTCATATCGCTGCGATATATGCAGTGTGACAGTTTATAGTGATGTCTAGCACTGGGGCATCATGCCGCAGACATTTGGCATGATGTCCCACTATATCACATTATCCTGACACCAGGCCGACCAGTCCTAACACTAACACTAACCTCTTAATCCTGAGCGCCAAGCGAGGCAGCTGTTAGTACCATTTTAAAAGTCTTTAGTATGGCTCGACCGGGGATCGATCCCGCGACCTCCCGCATCAGAGGCGGACGCTGATGTGTAATGAATAGATCCGCTTACGTGCACAATATATTTCTTATCACAGTAAGTAAAATTCACAAAATAGATATAAGTTTGATACGCAGACGTATCTCTGCATTAAGAAACAACCCAAAACAAATATTCAGTATTACATGAGCAATGCCTTACGTGTTTTTTCTGTTATGTCCGCTTCCACTAAAGTAGTCAAGTGTCATCAAGGAATCGCTCTGATTTCCTATTAAATTTGTATCCAGCCATATGTGTCAATCTGGCATAAGTTGCCATTTTACCGGTGTATGTAACAGAGCTGTAACCCACCATAGGAGATCTTTACTTTTAGTTTATGTTTATTCCTACGTTCACCACATTATAGTAGGATCCATCCAAAAGTAATATAGTGTCATCTTTATAAAATCGAAATATTGTGTCTGAAGCCAAACATGACCTTTATATGAAAATACGAACATTAATCATGGATTGTTAGGTGTTTCGTACTATAATTTCATTACTGTCTAGGTAATATTTTTGCTTTTATGACTCATGCTACAGGCAACAACATTTTGATGACACAACTACTCTGTGCACAAGGGAAAATGAACAAAAGGTAATCTTTCGCTTGCCTCAGACAGGCGCTTAAAATTGGTTTTAGTCCTACCTTTGATTTTACTATCGTTCTGTCTAGGCACCTATTGTTATCTTGCACAAGCAGATTGTGTTCTTCCATTTTATTACGACATCTATTTTTTAACTTATCTGAACGAAACTCTGTTTCATTTTTGGCTTTAAGGAACACTTTAACAATATTATAATGACGTCATGGTACTTACTCATGTTACGGATATAACATTTTGTCATGAATTAAATTGATAGTACAGTTGTAACACCTTTTCATTTTACTTAAGAAGCAGGATTTCATTGAAACAAATAGCTTTTAGAAAAGAGATTTAGCTAATTCAGATTCCGAATTATGAGGCGGAAGTAGACCCATAATACTGGTACGTCCTCTATAACAACTGATAATCTCCTACATTGAAATTGATTATCTTATTTGATACAATTTGACAATTAATTCACGTTATTTAAAGTTCAATATAATATACCTTGATATTAAACTATACGATTCTTTTTTTTTACTTCATGACCATCATCTATTTACAAGCAACAGACATCATAAGGTACTTTACTTAAAACTATCTAAATAGATATATTCACATATTTGGTTCAAGGATGAGTCCACAATTTAATTGACTTAAATTGAAACAGAATTGAAATCGACGTAAAAATCAGTAAAACACGTTAAACGAACATCATCAGTTTTCCAAACTTCTACGCCAAACCTGCGATCGGTCATCCAATATTTTAATCCACTATTATGTGTAAACACCGGATGAACTTCGGACAGCGTTATCTGTTTTCAGTAACATCAAGCATTATGAAATATTGGCCACTAATAATAATAATAAATATATGAATACATGATTATAAAACAACTATGCCTAAAAGTGAAATAGTATTCCAAGATATGTGTCTTCATTCGGTGTATTAAGTGTAACATTCAGACGGTATCGTCTCCTCTTCAGTCAAAACGATTCTGCACATATGCAAAATTTGAACATGTGCAACTTCCTCTAGTATCAACATTAAATCTAACGTTAACCATTAGATAACAGTAATTTGATATGTTCCCATTTGTTTCACTACTCTTCACAATCGAACCACGAACCCAATATAATATCTGTTGAAGGATGATAATTTGAGGGACAGATTTATTGAAATGGGAATACATACATACACAACACACACATTTCTTGGTGCAAGATGGCTATACATGGCGGCCAATGTAAGTGTTCTGGGAAAAGTCCGGACAAATCCCTGGAAAACCTACAGAACCACGGGAACCTACGGGCAGCTTTTCTCACAAATCCACATTAGCCGAACCCGAAACTGGAACCCACGATGACGCAGGTGAGACGAAATTGACGAAATTGTTTGATCAGTAGATCTAAATTATTCTTTGTGTTTAGTATAATATAACAAACTTTCAGCTAAATAACTTTATTAGTCAGCCGTTATAACAATGTGTTCAGTGACTATCTGAATGTTTTGTTTATGATGCACAATGTATGTCGCAACTGAATAATCTTCAACATGATAATCATCATCATCATCATCATCATCATCATCATCATTTTCACTGTCATTGTTCTTATTGCCAATTATAGTTCTTGCTATGATATTCTACGTTTTGCTTAATATATTGCAGAAACAGTTTCATTCGGCATGTCAAAGAATATATGTTATTATACGTTGTGCTATTCATTCTAAAACATATTATTTTTAACCAAATATACTTTTATATTTTCCTCCCCTCACGTTTACAAAGCAATTGCCACATGCAAAAATATCAGTTAATATTAGCTGTGTAAAGAGCAAAACAAATGCAGCTTGAATTTGTACAAAATTAGATCAATACAACCATGAACAATTACCACAAGTGATTCGTACCGCCCGATCGATATAGCAATAATACAAAGAGATAGCCCCTACATACTAAAGGAGGGGTGTACATGAAGTGTGGTGGGATTTTGCGCATTTTGTAAGACTAATTTAGCAACAATTACATACATATGAACATTTGTTTCTCCTTTATGTGAAATTTACATCGGGATATTCCTTGTACATATTCTTGTTTTTAACCGACGTGTATGCTTAAACTTGGCCGAAGGTAAGAAAAGATGCATCTCTTCATAAGTGACATTTTTCTTAAAGTATGTTTAAGGCAGATCTCATATCGTTTAGATCAATATAAGTTCTGTTTCATTAGTTTAAAGTTTAAAACGGATCTGACTTGTAAACTTTATGTTATAGATCTTTAATGTTAAACTGTTGTCAGTGTACGACATTCACATAATGCAACAAACAGCACAGTTCGCCTAGCCAGGCAACATCATATGAGAGCTATTTAATACCAGATATTATACAAATAGAACACATGAAAGTTCTTCTCCATCCATTTTATTCTACCATCGAATTCAATCACACGTCATTTATTTTAAGGAAATAATGCCTCCAACACCCTTCTAACTAGTAAAGGATTTATCATATCCTTTTCGGCTCACAAATATATACTTTTTATCTTTCACACATATGGTCCTCAAAAACATTTTCAATTAATTGATTTTCAGGTTCATAGCTAATATATCTTGAATACAGTTCCTTTTCAGCCACATGGAATGATACAAAACAAAAGGCAAATACTACACGCGTTACCAAATATATTTAGACTTATTCAAGAAGCCTGTCCGACATTCAGAAGTTTTACGTTCAGCAATACTGTTGGATATTGACCGGTAGCAACAACTCTAATGCTAATGGTAATGTTTATAGTATATCGTAAAGGCACTCAAGAATGTTGCAATATAACTTAACAATTTAAACAGTTTCATGTAGGTACTAAAACCATATATAATTTGACACAATCCCTCAAGAAAATATTCCACTCCTTTGCTGAAAATAAAACTGTTCACGTTTCGAATACATAATAATATAATATTAAACCCCTGGAGGGATATGCTTTAAGGTAGGTATTTTGGTCTCGTTTTTTTGTGGTGTGTCATTTCGCTGAACTGAAGTTTCACGTGCTGATGTCATGCAAAGGAATTTTAAGTGTCATGTTTCATATCGTGACATGACACAAGTATGAAATTTTAATATCACAACCATCCGATCCCAGGGTTTCATAAATACATCGAAATACAAAAACCAAACAATAAAAGCATAAAAGTGTTAAGATAACAGAAAATCAAGGCATGAAAACATATTTATTGCTAAAGCTTGTAAAGCGTTTACTGTAATTATGACACTTTGCGAATGTCCACACGCATTAGAAAATATATTTCTCGTTACAAAAACGATCCTGGTATGTGAATCCTATAAACTACGGCCACAATACACTTTTCGCTTTGTGATTTGTTTCACTTAATGTATGCTACTTCCAATAGTGGATCTGATGATTCGAAGTTTGTCCGTCGAACTTTCGTTCACACATTTACCGTACAGTATATAGAAAATACCAATTTGTATGTCATTTGAAGTCATTGAACGCAACCTTACATTTACATTTATGACCAGGTTACTGCGGGGCAGAGTTCGTTGCCCCGCTGCTTTATTTCGCCTTTCATTACCCTTAATGCCAACGCAACTAAGCAGTCAACAGTAGTGAATACAGTTTCACTGAGTCCATGGAAAATATGTTTTTCTATAGCATTTTAGATATTAATGCATTATAAGTTTCCGATTATGCAAGGCGTTCAATGTCAACAGCGAATCCTAAAAGAAGAATTTTGATGGGGTAGGGGAGAGGATTTGGTCTTGGGGGGGGGTATAGATTTTAAGATAGTTACAAGAGTTGAATGTCGTTGTAATTATGTGCTATACGTCTAGGCGTCATCTGGTAACCACATTTGGATTGTGCAGTGAGGTGTTGCCGCGGCAACGTCATCTTTTTCTCCATATTTCAACGGTCTATGAGCCTCTGATTTATTTTAATTTACTCTGACGAATGTGATTAGTACTTGAAAATTTTTAATTTTCACGTAATTTTGGGGAGGGCTATTGAATAGCAGGGTGTTGATATGTAAAAAGAGAAATTTCCAGTATTGACAAGGTTTGTGTTTCTGCTTAAAGATGTACAGGAATTGAAATACCAAATATTGGACTGAAATTTGCGTTCTAAGCATTTCGTATTTGGTATTTGACATTAAACATAATTTATATAGTACGCGGGATTTGATTGCTTAACTTTTTGAATGGTAACTGAAAAGTAACATTTTTGCTTCTAATATAAAATGACGGTTCATTATCTCAAAATAAAGCCTATGACAAGGGGAAGTTTTAATTGTTCAGAGAAAGTCTAAATCCATACAAGCGATCATACACACTTCTGGCAAAGTCAGGTCTTAGATCTACTAAAGTCCTGTACATCTACATTAAGATGTTATGGTCTCTTGTCCAATCTATCTTTGCCACGATTCCTATTATATCAATATTTGTGTGTTTCTTTGCTTTTCTTTGCTTTCTGTTTTGTTTTGTTTAGAGTTGCTTTGTTTCTTTTGTTGTGTAATATTTTGGAGACATATTTTGTGGGTTTATTTCTTTAGTGTGTGTTTATTATTATTATTATTATTATTATTATTATTATTATTATTATTATTATTGTTGTTGTTGTTGTTGTTGTTGTTGTTATGACGTTTTGGTATCCAATATGCGAACGAAAAGTTAGTTTACAGTTAAATATAAGTCATGAACATATGGTCTCCTCCGCGAAAGGGGTGAGCGAGCCATCAATATAGTTTTGGGTTATTGTGAATTCTACATAATTTGTACAAGTGCATACAGACAGTTTGGATTTCGAAGAACTGAATCTGTAGTTGACATTCACTAGTATTCACACTACAGCGATAAATATGTATCAATATCCTTGGTAGATGCCAGTAATTGTTACAATTTGTTAGGTAGCCATTCCATGCTATTTGCATATCCCAATGTCTATAAAATGAATTATGTTTCAATTCTATCTTCATGACAACATAAGTAGACAAAGAGCAATATTTTCTCAATGAAAAGGTCGTCATTTTTTCAGTTACTTTCCACTGGGCATCTTAATATAATAATATTCGTTAAGAAACATTGTTTCTTCAAAATGATAGTTCATCATTTCTTCCCACCTGCTTGCATTAAGTTGATCACTATTATCAAAACCTAAGATGATTTAATATGCTGTGTTGGATTCTCATCTGTGTGTTTCTTGAAAACGCAGTGACTTTTAACTGTAACAATATTATACTTATTAAGATGTTCCAATTATGATATTCAATAAGATGATCCGAATGCGATGCTCATATTCGATTATGATAGTGTTAAGCTATCCTGAATATGATATTCAATAAGATGGTCCGAATGCGATAGTCATATTGCGAATATGTTACTTATTAAGATATTCCGAATATGATATTCAATAATATCGTCCGAATGTGATACTCATATTCCGAATATGATACTTATTATTAAGATAGTCCGAATATGATATTCAATAATATGGTCCGAATGTGTTACTCCTATTCTGAATGTGATACTTAAGATGTTTCGAATATGATATTCCGTAAGAATAGTCCGAATGTGATATTCATAGTGCCAATATGATACGTATTAAAATATTCCGAATTAAGATATTCCAAGTTCGATACTTATTAAGACAATCCGAGTATTCTACCAAACTCTGAAAGAGATATAATAATCAGAAAACTTACCTCCGTGTTACGATATTTGTCTACACCCTGCTACAAAGAAATGTGCCTGACAAGGAAGTGTAGATTTATTGGCTCCAATACTCGAGAGCAGGATGAGTAAATTGACAATCCCTTATCACTCTTGACAAATGAATGTATTCCGACAATGCCCTGTCATCTGCATTTAACTACAAATGATGTTTGCAGGAACCAAATATTTTTTAGCACGAAACAAGTTTCAGAACATAAATTATAAAAGATTATTAAAACAATATACCACTAAGAGAGCTTAAACACCAAGATAGTTAATATCTTACACAGTAATGTGGGTAGATGAAGATAGAAGTCAGATCATGTCACTTGGAAACTTAATTATTTTCTTCTTATTACATGCACTTTATGGATGATATTTCGAAGTGGTTGTGAATAAACTGGATTACGTAACTCATAACAAAATGGTATTGATCTGGAATTAAAGTTTCAGAGGTTAAATTTAACAACCGAAAAATTAAATTAATTGGTACAAATCCATCCTCAAAACAAACATCAATAGAAATATACAAGACATAACTATCAAAATGCTTTCTAGTAAATTGTTGATGAGAGAAACGAAAACAGATCGAGATCATGGAATGATGAATAGAGAAATCGTCTAAAGTGGTGATTGTTTTCTTTACTAGATATATCTTGTACGGTGTGTTCAGCAAATCAACCTGAATATGTTCATACATACATACATGCTTGCGTGCATGCGTGCATGAGTGCGTGCGTACGTGCATTGATGCATACACACATACTTGCGTGCGTGCGTACGTGCATGCATGCATACATACACACACATACATAAATACATACACACATACATACATGCTTGCGTGCATGCTTGCATGAGTGCGTGCGTGCATGCATTTATGCATACATACATACGTACGTACGTGTGTGCGTGCATGCACGAATACATGTTCACATACATACATACATACATACATACATACATACATACATATATATATATATATATATATATATATATATATATATATATATATATATATATATAGTAGTATATATATATATATATATATATATATATATATATATATATATATATATAAACACACGTACTCTCTACGAACAATAGTATTCAATGCCAGAGAGGTTCAAAAGATAAATAAATTGACAGATTTATTAAAAGAGATAGATTGGAGATGTAGTTTACATCTGTCAAAATAAATTTATGTAGGATTATTTGACATTACACAGGTCTCGGCCCTGTATTACGTCAACGTTTAATTCTTTATTTTACAATTTCTTCGGTCATAGACATTCAACAGAACTCGCTGCATTCAGCTAAAACACTAAATTAAAACTATAACGCCTGATGCTTGTGTTGCCTTTCTCTAGTGTTTAGTGTCTTGTTGTCAGTACTAAGGCCTTCGAAAATCATATATATTCTCCCATATGTTTGTGTTTGCGTTTATTTTTTAAAGTAGCGTTAACACCTTGTGCCATATTGCTACAATGTCTGCAGTCCTAACACTAGTATCAGTACCTGCTAGTTCCATTTTTATACGTCTTTGTTATGACTCAGCCGGGCTTCGAACCCGTCACTTTCCGTATCCGAGGCGGACGCTCTAACTACTAAGGTCACCGGAGCTGTCTTCTCCATTAGTTGCTATTAAGCTAAAACTTTGGCGTAATATGCATCATATTTGATACTTGTATGCTAAACATAGCTTAATGCGGGCCTTCAGCCACAAACATCCATCTGAGTATGCAAACTATTTCAGCATCATACATTTTAAGGTAGAGAATAGATGTTAAAGTATTTTTGTAGGTGTAGTCTGCTGAAATTAAACTGTATTCCAACTACACTACACTTAAAACGAAATGCACACTCCTAAATGAACTTTCTTGTAATCATTATTTACTCATCTTTTAAGCAAGGAAACCTTGATTATTGACACAATTTGACATTAGATTTTTCAGTGACTAGATAATACCTCTTTACATAGTTTCACGTATATGTCTATCTTATAGTAGATGGATATGGCAGTAGAAGACCAAGATCACACTATTAGCGTATATACCTATTATAACGGATTTAGCATATCGAAAGATCGAAATGAACTGTCAAAAAAATGAGAATAAAGCTCATACATTCTGAAATATTCAATTATATATATATATATATAACTTTACAATGTGATGTGTTCTTGTATCTTATCTATTGTGATTATTAACATTTACTAGCATTTTCACTTTCAAATTATCGACCTATTGTTTTAACTAAACGACCAATTCTTTCTAAAAAGTAATCTTGCCTGTTCTGTCTGCATAGGCGAAGAGCTCTGTAATCATAATGCCACGCACAGGTGAGATATCCTTTTTGAGGAACCCTTGATTAGCTAGGATTGTCCCATAACTAGGATAAATCTTATGACTAAATCGAGCATTGTAATTGACCTATCTCTGATTATTTATTGGGTGCGATGCAATAGAGGAATTAAAAATATTTCTTTTTTAAAATTAAATTAAGTGTTTAGTCCAGTTCCACATTCATCCTCGGCAACTCTACAATAATATAATTGCTTCTTAACTAAAATAGCTAATAAATCCAAAACTATCATTTTGATTTTTCTTTCTCTATTTTACAATTTTATGGATAGGCTTACATGTGTTTGGGTAGGGGTGGGGTCTATGATCAATGTATTTCTTCTTAAAATTACATTAATATGTCTTTAATGAAATACCATTTGTGTCGCTTTAGTATGTCCTCTGTAATACCACTGTGAAAGTTATAGAATCGCTTGTATTGTTAATGAATGTATTCTGTCAACTGTTACTGTTTTTTCTATTTTGAACTTATTTTATTGCCTACATACAATGCAGAAATGAGGTCGAGCAACACCTTCTCCAAATAAGATAAGGCCGTACTCTATGAATATGTAAATTATTAGTATGCTAGTAACGGTTTAGGATTTTACTTAATGAGCTAGGTCAAAGTCTTCTACCCCCAGGATTTTGTCCTCACATTACACGCGCATGCATGCGAGCCAATGTGCGAAGCCTGCGATTGTAATCCGCAAACGTTGCCAAGAGGCGTCCATGTCAGACGAAGTTCCTATTAGGCAGAAGACCTTAAGCCAGATCAGTAACCAAACAAAATCGCTATTATCATACTACAATATATACACCTCTGAAACTGTTAGTCGACATGACAAATGCAGTGGCTGAAACGACTGGAGTACATAACAAGTAAATACACGTCCACGTACACCTCTACGTCCAAGTACAAGATCATGATTTGCATAGACGTTAGCGAGGTAATCAAACCCAACCCATTTTCATCGAAATTGTATTACACACACAAAATATGCACATGAGTACAGCGATATACGTGAACTTCTCAGTGCGGCCGCTCATGGGCAGCTTGAGCAGTCGTCTGGGA
Organism: Megalonaias nervosa; assembly: GCA_016617855.1. Taxonomy (NCBI): domain Eukaryota; kingdom Metazoa; phylum Mollusca; class Bivalvia; order Unionida; family Unionidae; genus Megalonaias; species Megalonaias nervosa. Next base: position 17,521 of record JAECUM010015685.1, on the reverse strand, counting down.
GGCAGATCGGTAATTATACGGACTTAGTGATGCTTTTGTTATGTGTTGGTACAGTACTGAACTTTGCATAGATATTATTCGAGAAAAGAAACATTTGTTGTGGACTGTTTAGTGGAAATAGAAAGTGCCCATTATTTAGACTATAATATTATTCTGAAACTGTTATAAATTATTCAGGATACACCATCTTGACAATGTTACGGTTCTGAAGCACAAGTACTTTTCCGGTTTGGAAATTTTAAAGAACATTTCATTCATTTAGGACTTTCATAAACCTTTATAATGGCTAGTTTGGATTCATTTCATAGTATTGTACATTTCTCTCACATTTTCATTTGCAATCTTTGATAATTAAATTGTTTGTTATGTTTTACAAAACTTTATGGTTTCCCTCTTCTTTCCTGTTACTTACTTTGTGACCATAAAACCGCTCCGGTGTCCTAGTGTTTAGAGCGTCCACCTCGGATGCGGAAGGTTGCGGGTTCCAACTTCGGCCGAGTCATAACAAAGACTTATTGAAATGGTACTAACAGTTGCCTCGCTTGGCGCAAAGGCAGTAAGAGGTTAGTGTTAGGACTGGTCGGCCAGGTGTCAGGATTTATGTGGCTGGGTTGGACATGATGCTACATATATGTGGCATGATGCCCCAGTGCTAGACATCACTTTCAACTGCCACACTGCAGACATCGTAGCTATATGACTAAATAAATGTTAAAGCCACATTAAACATCCAAATTCCCCCCCCCCCGCACACACACACACACACACACACACACACACACACAGTTTGTGACCATAGAGTCTTAACAATATATAAAGATAAATGCCTTTGAAAACGTGATGTATGGGAAGAACATGCCGTCTCGGTGCTCAAAAATATTTAATACGTGGTATCGGAGCAAAGGCGTGTAATCAGCATTGCAAGTTATGCGGGTTTGTTTGCAAGTATTATCATACAAGCAGGGGACATCTAACTTGACCTGTAAGTGTAAATATCGACACCGTTGAAACAGACATAGACATCAACGACATAATAGACAGGATTGAAGAGATTGCATTTTCTGATCCTGGTAAAGTTAAAACAAAACGCTACAACATTTTTTCAAATACGCAACGATTTCTTTTACACACAGCATGCCTACTGTGAACCAGCTCAAGCAATTTTCACAAGAAATCCAAGCGGAATGAGAAGTGCAAACATCCTTGTAATGTTGGTACTTACTCTACAGGCGCCACGGCTGACTTTGAAGCAACTTCATATTTAGATTCCTACCTGGGCAAATCGTGCTATTTTACAAACTTTTCGGGAGTCGTACTGATGTTACAGCGCACGAGCGCATCCGCGTTCATGATGGAGATTGTTCTCTATGTCAATTTGATTATGTCGCTTAATGATGATATTTTAAAAGTCATAAGAAGGAGGATTAATAGCGGTACCCGTGTGATCATGAACAATAAAAACACAGACCATTAATATTGAAACTGATAGTGATTTTGCACGCATTCTTGACACGTTTGTAAAATTCACAAACGCCTGGTCAAGAGAGACTGTGGTCAGATGTGTAGAAGTTCAAATTTTAATTTCCCGGATTAATCCTTTCGTCGGGTTGAGTTACATTGCGACTCCATTGTGTATTTTGTGGCGAGCAGTAATCAGTGTGTGAAACGATGACAATCGCTGTTTTTGATGGTCGCTCTTGTCCACATTCCATCCCGCGAATGTTAATAAAGACCAACCTAGAAAATACCGATAACATATGGATGGACTTAACTTTGGCAGTCAGTTTAATATTGATTTGTTATTTTATACTGTTTAGAGTCACTGTAGTAGTCTATCCACGAATTTACCGGCATAGAACATACAATGGTAGGAAATTATTATGTAGACGTTGCATGCATGTAAGTGTACCCAACAGCTGCGTCAGTAAAAAATTATAGCAGTGGAACAAAAATATGAAAGTTCTATATATCCGTTTTGCTGTGGAATCTGTGAATGTTTGAATTTTGAACGTTCTGATGAAGGCCTCCCTTTTCAATAACGTAACAAATATATTGCAAGCAGCCGAACATGTCGCATGTGACTTTTGTTTGCTGCAGTAGATGAGAAGGGCCAACTGAGCCTCCAAAGTTGTTCCTCACCAAGGCCGCTGTCTCCTCAAATGCATTAGAGATGTTTCTTAAATAACATGAGATTTCAGCGAAATGGATCCTACAACAGCTCGCCCCAATAGATATAACTGATGATGATACACGCGACATATAAACTTGCATTCCATTCGTAGTTTTCTCACGACTCTGGCCACTCATTGCAGGATCGGTCATGGTTCCTTTGTTACTAGTGCCAACTTATTCGATCATTACCACATTCCTAGAATGTAAAAAAGGATCTTTACACAAAGACTGCAATATATAGTTGCGAATTTAACCAACTAAAACAAAATTCCCCGTGGTGCATTGTAACCGTGGGATTGATGGTCATCAGATCAAGTAAGCAGTTGCAGCAGCTTAAAAGTAATAAATAAGAGCCATTATCAACCATAAGGAAAAATAAGTGACCTTTGGGCTTGACAGTTGCAGTTTATAGACTCGTCATAGCTCCTTACAAGTTAGTCAATTTATGTGCATTCCATTCGTAGTTGTCTCGCGACGTTATTTCCGCCAACAATTATGAACACTCAAACATAGTCTAGTCAGATTATCATCGATCTTTATTTAGAAACAGATGTGCCTCTGCTCTTTGATATCTTTGATAAGTTTTACAATCGTGCCAAGCGTTTACACAATCTCGATCACGCGCACCACCTTTCGTGCCCGCATTATTATATATAATCAAGGTTAAGTTGGAATTACTGGCCGATATCGATCAACAATTGTTCTTAGAAGATGAAATTCCTGGCGAGAACCAAGAATCTGCTGATATACGGATGCTACCCTCCCGTTTTGGAAAGCTATATAATGTGATTTGACAAACAAAATATATAATACGGATGGGAGATGATGTAGCTGATAAACTGCGTTGGTCAATGTTACAGCGGCCTGATATATTTAAAGAGAAAATATCTGAGAAGAATGATGCAAGATTTACCGCTTCTCATCCACGCGATTGGAGAACTTTTGTAAAGCAACCGCACCACATGAAACGCACCGACGAGGTAGCATCTGACAATTGGGTTTAGTGCGGTAGTAGTCTTATTGGAGTATTTTAATGAACGAAGGGGAAGTTTCGCGTGTTGGTACGTATACTGATTGAAGACACTGATGATATATATTATGAATCCGATCCTTCCCGAAACATAAATGCTCCAATGCAGAGTGTCGTAGCATACACAACCCCGAGCGTCATTTGGGACGTGACGCTATTTCTGTAAGTTATGAAAGTCGAGCTTCCATACGGTTTCCCTCTCAGGGTAACAGGTTGTTCGGTTTCTATCCAAATATGTCCCTCGTACGATGGCAAATATGCAATAGGAAGCCGATTAAGGTTGCGGAAAAAGCGTGGACATAGGTATTAGACAAAACCTTTGTATCATTAAAAACAATGTCCCCATTCAAAGATGCACCCGTATCGCGTTGGACATGGGCGTGCCTGTGTTGGTAGATCATAGGTGTGTATTGTGTACCCGTCTAGGAACCTCAGGCCATTAAGACAAGAATTACAGGATGTGAGACTTTCCTGGATATCACTGGAAATCTTGTTGAAAATGACCACGATTCTATCCGTTATCACGCCAATACTAATATTGGATTTGTGAATTAGATTGCTCTGAAAACTAACCGTTGGAGGCCTTATAATAACACGTAAAGGATTTAAGGAAAGGGCATTCGACTACTCGGGACGACCAGCAAATCGACTATCTGGTACAACTGGCAAATCGCCTCAGTTTTGATTTAATCGCTATGGAAAAAACAGTCAATAATTTCTTAGGCGTGTTTATGAGTGATAAACTTGCATCGATGATTCCCCGCACCAGAGAATCGGGTTTTCTTAATCTGAACTAGACGGTAGAACCTGGAACGGATTTAATTGCATTGGCGGTGACACCCAAACAGCTGTCGTAACTTGACTTGTAGTAGCATGTACTTGCCTCTGTTGATTATTTAATAGAATGATGTTGACAACAAGCGCTGTTTTATTCAACGCTCCTGCTGTAGACTCGGCTGGATGACCCGATAGGTGGACATCTTTTGCAGAAACATTGCTTGCACTTCAGCTTTCACCAACACCACGTCAGCTTTTTTGTTTCATACCGTCACTTAGAAAGTACGCTTAATAGCAAACTGAACGCTTGTTGATATTTATGGACTTGAGGTCTTACCGACCAGATGTCACTCCAATATTGATCTAATCAGGTTTTCTAACAAAGCGGATTTGACTGAGGTTTCCAGCTGGGTTGTTGCTGACGTTGACCCTAGCCCGCATGTGATTTTCCAAGATCAATCTAGCAGTTCAATAGATCTAACGTTGACATATAAAACATTATTTTGAAGCTGTGAGGCATTATCGCAAAAAGAAATCTGCAAGAATTCACTTAAATCAGGTAAATCAGAGACGCGTGTCGATTGCGATTATAAAACACTGCATGGATGCTGCTGATACAGATATGAAACAATACGTGGATGTGAAGATGGGAGAGGTGCCCTTGCCACCACGTGTAATAGCATCATGGACAGGAATTAACGAAATATTAACCAGTAAAGCAGTCCATAAACTGGCGCGTTAACCTTTGCAAATTATTGACTGTTTCGATTCTTTTGACTGTGGTTTTGATAGACCTAAAGACCACATCTTGATGTAGCTCAAGTTGGATTCATATTTAATTATCCTAACCGGATATAATGGCGAAAGAGGTCAAATTATCAGCGGCATCGTTATTTGTTCGCATATATATATATATATATATATATATATATATATATATATATATATATATATATATATATATATATATATATATATATCACGTGTCGACAAAACGTTTGGACATTTACAGTATTAACATGAATAAACGCGGGAAATGTAACTGTTCAAAGGACGCAACATCAATCCGGGTGGGTTGTTAATAATACTTTCGTAACTGCAGCATTCGTGATTACTTGTCTATTCAGAACTTCTCGCGGCGGCAAAAAGTAGTCTTGATAACATTACCAGGGTGCGCCAAAAGAGGTAATGTATTATCTACAGAACATCTGCAGTTGGTTTGCTTTATCTCTCTATCCAAACATTCTAACAGAAGAATCCACGTACACGTTTCTGCCCAATAAAGGTAACTTATATCTAACTTCTCTCGTGTTCCTTGGGGGTTTCTTTCTCCACGTATGGCACATTTATAACAAAGTTTTGTTTACTCCATGAAAATCTCTCATACCGCAGTTTCTTTGCTAATTTAACACAGGTACTAATGCAAATAAGCTGACAAACACCTGCCACTAATGAAAGTATAATTTGTATTTATCATTGACATGATTATTCTATATTTCAAAATTAATCTTGATTTTATGTTTAGATAATGCTTTTATGTGATCTTTTTTAAATCACGTGGCTTTAAATATGCCACAAAGTAAACCAATTATTCATGTAAGTCCGTATTTGCCGCAGATAGAAAGTATCTGCCGGGTATAAACGACTGTTTGTCTTTAATTTTCCATACGATTGCAGGATATATCTTTAGGATTGATATTGACAAAAACTATCTTTGGAAAATCACCATGCCTAGAGTGGGCATGATTATGATACTTCGCCCTTCTTTCTAATTGCAATGTTGTGTTCCTCAGTCATATTTATCAAGAAATTGTTTCCATATCCATCGACATGAATCATCAAAGAAAGGACTTTCGTAAATGTTTAGACAAGGATAACGCTCCCTCGTTATGGGCTGTATCTACTTCACCTATAAGGGTTTGCTAGTAATTGATTTGTGCAAAGTATTGAGCTGCGCTTAGAGTGTTCATTGTAGATATCATCTTTTGCTATTATCCCCTTTCGCTGTCAGATACATTATATCTCTAAGTACAATTGACACAATCCACTATGAAAAACGTGTCCTGATTAATAATATTTCATGTCTATGTCACATTGAAATACTTAAAAGATTTTACATGAAAATTGTGTATTTATCATAATATATTCGATGCTAATTAGGCCTAATTGCTATAACCAATCCTGATCTGGCAAAGTATAACTTTTTCACCTATTTTATTTCTATAGTTTCGAAATAACTTCAACAGATTTATTTTATCGTGTACACTTATATGCTACGTATAGTGCATTTGACATTTGTATCACATAGATGTTGTTTTCAATGCTTGTTTGCTTCTATTATTTGTTGTGTGTGTGCGTGTGTGTGTGTGCGTGTGTGTGTGTGTGTGTGTGTGTGTGTGTGTGTAGGATGGGATTTGTTGTAATATCAAATTGTTCATACACCACATCAAGGTACATAAGTTATGCTGAATACATTTGGTAAATTTTCATTTCATTTATGAACATTAGAAAACGTATTGGCATATTTATTTCAAACAGTAACAGTTTTTCATTAGTTGTTTTTGAACCATCTAGGAGGCTAGATATGTTTGTCATGAGACAATTCTTTTCTAGACATATAATATTGAGGTTACAAAACGAAGGAGATTAGGACGATAATGGGGTGGGGGTAGGAGATTCTTCCTTTCCAAGTCTCAAAGTATTTACATTTCGTGACTGATGTCATACAGCAACGTCATATTAATACCACATAACGGCATATGTTCTGGCTTGTAAAAGCTCATTCTTGTTCTATGTTGAGTGTCTGTTACATTTAAAACACTGGATCATTTCTCGATTCCTCCAGTACACCACAAACTGCCTTCCTCCCTTGCATCTATGCTGAGGCAGTACTTGTAGCATATTTTGCCACAATTTATGTGTACCAATGTAGCACCGTACCGTTTCTGATCGTTTCATTTGTCTATCATACTGTTCCCATTTGCGCTCTTACGTTTCGGCACGGTTATATATCATTTCACAACACTCTCCCCGCCTCTCCTCACCTAATCGTATGCAAATTGGGTTTCCTGTGTTGATTTAAGTTTAATCAAATTAATATCTTCCACTTAAATTATGTTAAGACGTGTATAAGTCCACAACATAGTAAATATCATACACATATGTTGGTGGTTCCAGTGTTTTGGTTACCGTTTGGCTGTTCTTGCATTCCTTTTTCAAGAGTACTTATAACTGATCTGAGAATAAACTTTTCTCCATATCTGTTTATGCCGTCGGTTGTTATTGTAGTACGTTCATTGTCTAAACGTCATGGAATTCCATTGTGATTTCTTGCGTCTCTCTGAATTGCTTGTCTTTATTTATTATGCATAATGTTTTACACAAACTGAATAAGCATGAACATAATCATCGTTGTCGTTGTCAATATTTTCATCTCCATCATTTAGGTCATCATCATTACAATTATTGTCATTATTTCTTTACTATGACTTTCTCAATATAACGCAGTATTTTACAGAATAAGTTTCACTTGGCAAATCAAAAAATGGAATCACATTAAATACCTATGCAATAAGTTATTACGTGTAGTGTCATGTTATTTATGTTTACGAAATCTTGGCTTTCTTCGCCAAACATGTTTCTTCTTCATATGTTTTTTACATAAAGTATTTCCACCTGCAGAAGATTAGTTAACAACAGCTATTTCAGTGCAAATAGAAACAACTTCAATTTACATAAAATGAACTATTAGTAAAAGGTACTGGAAACTCGCGATCGAAATAGCAATTTCACAGTAAGCTGTACCTGCCAACTAGATTAAGTTTAAACAAAGGTATGGATATGATGTGTGTACTGTTTATGCTGCATATTAATGACAGAATTAGAATCATTGAAACGCGCACAATTTATCCACATCAAATATGTAATTTGTTTCTCCTTTGCACTGCAGTGTTCTGCTTATCTTGCTATTGGGATTGTCTTGAAGGTAAGATCATTGAACGAAATCTGTAAGCGAACATCTTTTGCGAAACTTTTCAGGATATATCTTTAGGTTTGATATTGACAAATTGCACATAATCTTCTCCTAAATGTTCTTTTGCGTAACACAACTAACTTTTACTATCTTTTATCCTATTTGTTTAGTTTACAACAAGCGTAACATTGTGGCCTTAACTAAGTTGTGTAAATGCTTTTTCGGTTTTTTGTAGGGTTTCTCAGTGCGGGGGGGGTCCTGTAATTCGCGTACAATATTGTTGCATATCAGCATCTGTCATTCTATCAGACGCGGTTGATACTTGACTATTATGTTGTTTATTGTACATGTCACCAACTGTGCCACAGTAGATGCAGAGTTTCTCAGTGAGATCAATACATTTTGCATGGTCGAATATCGTAATATTATGAAATTTGCAATAAACCAGAACTGTGAATATCAGTAGCCGGTATAGAAACATGTAAATTGAAACCCCATCTAACCCAATATTTAAAAACCATCATTCTGAACATAGTCCAAGTTGTTAATAATGGTCCTGAAACTCTCCCCTCGCCAAAAACTTCCATATTTAAACAACCTTCCGTATAATTTATTTTAAATTTATAAGTGAACAAGAAATCTCATATATAATCAACTGTGAGAATTTTAAGTCACACCTCAGGTACAAGTCCCTGATATAGAATACTTTAAAGTGCAGGGTATGTTTATTTGGATTTATAACATGGTATTCATATTGTTTCACATTCGTCTCAACTAATATGTAAACACAAATACAGCGATGGAGAGCTATACATCTGATGTGCATGTACATTGTAGATAACTAAGCGTTTGGCAAGGTAAGAATTATATAGGTCTCACTGTAGTAATTATATGGAAAATTCAAATCAGTCTACAAATGTGTGAACATGCAATGTGCATATGCGAGTATGCAATGACATGATTGAATAATAATGAAAGGTAAGATAATTGCAACAAAAATACATTGGGGGGCTTATATGTTTGTGGGATCAAAAACTAAAACAAAAACGTTTTATGGATGCCATTTCAGTCATCTTACAGACCTAACTTAGGAGCACAATGTACCGCAATTAGCGCCTGACTTCTTGGGCACGCATTGGATAATATATTTCAGGTACAGGTAAATTACATCAATGTAGTGGTTTGTAACGTTTACTCCACGCAGAAGCTATCATCAAAGAGAGGTCTATGCTGAAGGATATAGGGTTGATCATGAATATATTTAAAATTTAAAATTATAGAATTTTTAATAGTATGGTGTTTTCGTGTGGTAGTCATTTATCTGTGCAGATACACTGCAAGTAGCACCAAAAGTACCTTTTCTAATTGAACGATTCAGTTAGGTGTTGAATAGTGTTGTAGCCTCCTTAACTTTACACTAGTAAAATCTCCTGAGGTGTACCAGCATATTACATTACATGAATTTTTCACCCGTGTTATTATCCGAGTCGGGTCGTATGCTAGTGCAGTGATGTAACAGATGGACCATGGTTCTTCAGTTTCTGACGTTTGATTGTCATATTTGTCCACCATATTTACACAATTTATGCATTTTCTCAAGCTCGAAGAGATAATCAGGAAATATTTACTTTGGAGAAGAATTTATAGACATTATAAGGAGCAATAATAGGCCTGAAAATAATGATGTTGTTATAAAAAAAACAAAATATTATACTGCTGAAACATGCACTTAAAAATAGGCAAGCTCATTATTCCTTTCATGCAACCAGTTTAAGAATATATTATCATTATGATAGCAACAATTGTGGGTCTAAGCCAGATACTATAAGTGTCATACGTTTCTTTATCAGTGTCAATGACGTCAGGTCTTCCTATAACACGGATTAGTAAGGTAGCATTACAACTTGCGAAACTCTTGACTGATAGCAGCCGTCGTGAAAATTGATATCTGTGCTGTCTTAGGTCTCTCCTAATGGACAAGCAAAAGGTACTTGGAAAAACTGATTCTTGTCTAGAGTTCAGTTACAATGTTGCTGCCGATGAGAATGATAGTGATGATGACTATTATTATTAGTTTTATGATTATTATTACCTCACCAGGGACGAGTAAGCAGATTTAGTCTATGAATAAGATGGTCTATTAAAAAGGGAATAATAGGTTTAATACAATTATTGCGTCAACAGCTAGAATATGGGCTAGCCCGTAGTTCTTTCAAAGTTTTGGTTGCATGCGTACAACTTTAGTGACAAAAGAAAATAAATAATATTTTCTTTGAGATATTAACAATAATTATAAAAACATTTTATTCATGTACAAGTATAAATACTGTTGTCAATCATCGCAGGAAGCATATTGTTTTGCTGTCAATGAAACATTCAAAAAAATTAAGGAAATAAAAAACTATCACACTTCCAAGTTAAATATTCGTTATATATAAATTTTCTTTTATTTTTTTTAATTATTATATTAAGAAATATTGATAGGAGGTTTTGAGTACAAATTAATTTTATTAGACCAAAAGGTGTAATTATAGGTTAGCACAAATGCTTCTACAAATACCAGCGTGGGTTGGTTGTTGTGTGTGGGGTGTATAATATCAAGCAGAATCGACAATCGAATTCTCCTTTCTTTAGTTTATATTTATAAATCATAACGTACTATGATAATGCAAAAGAGTGCAGAAGAAGAGAGGCACCTGTGATCACTCGGGCTTTCATGACCCACTCTACTATCCTTGCATCTCTTTATTGAAGCAATATACAGATATTGCTGTCAGAAAGAACGGTTATCTCCAACTCCAAGAAATCCAAACCATTATTTGAAATATACGAGGATAGTTGCATTAATCTGGAACAGCGAGAGAACTGGCCCGATTTATTAGAACATACGGAAATCTTATCTTAGACTGCTGTGATGTTGAATGTGGAGGATGAGGACACGGACACCCCGGTGAAAACCACTGGTCTTTGACTGGTTACCAAGCATACTTGCACATGTATTCAATTATTTCAATTTATTTCGATTGTCGATTTCAATAACTTTTCAAGTCATAGCTGACTGAGTTTTTACACACTCTAGTCAATCAATGAAAGATAACTGATATTAGTTTTGACAAATACCGTTGAATGTCTTCTTTTCGGCATATATATTCTTGAGAGAGAGAGAGAGAGATAGAGAGAGTTATCTTGCTACTTGTTACCACTTTAAAAGGACAAGAGCGCTTCGCATCCCATATCCATACACCCAGGGATTCAATTTTGTAAAATCTAACAATGTTTGTTGAAGTTAAGGTAAGAATCGTGCATTTATGGCTTTAGAAAAGGCGAATATATAAATTGCTTAGACTGGTTTCGATCTCTTATCTTTAGAAAACTAATACAATTTATCAAAAACAAACAGTCATACAGCTTTCAATAAACAACATAAATACTATTTTGCCTTCCAAAATGTGCAAATGCCGAGAAAGATCAAGATATACTTTGTATATAATTTCACTTTGTACGGTTAAACGCTCACGTGGGACTTTGTGATACGTCTGAGAACCCATTTAAAATGTCATTCATTAATATTACAAAAGTCAATCAGCTGTGCTCGGCATTTTACTCAACACTAAAAAAGCCCCGTTATTGTTTAATACTCATTCAAGATCTTTGCCATTATATATTTATATATGGGCACATATCGACCATATAAAAAAACGGTGAAAATTCTTCCCAGCTACCTAATCTTAACCTTAATACTAACCCTGCCATAACATAATAATAATAATAATAATAATAATAATAATATTATTATTATTATTATTATTATTATTATTATTATTATTATTATTATTATTATTATTATTATTAACAATAAGAAGAAAAAGAAGAAGAAGAAGAAGAAGAAGAAGAAGAAGAAGAAGAATGGCGATAATAATAATAATCGGTTATGAGTGACTTGCAGACACCTAAAGGCCTAGGTAAAATTAACGCCGACTCTGTTTCAACTGTTAAAAAAATATATATAATTTGAACATGTACGAACGTTACATTTTAAACAGTTTCCTGTAAGAACGAAACTTCAAAACTGTAAATGACTTGTCAGAAACCCTCATTTAAACAATCCAATCCTGGCTAGCTACCGAAAATGTTCACATTTTAAAGAAGTAATAGCATTATGTTACTCCGCTGTAGTTTTTTGGGGTGGGTGTTTGTTTTCGTTTGCTTTTGGGGGTTTCTTGGTGGGGGGTATTTGTGGGAGTTCTCCTTTTTTTGGGGGGGTGCATTCAAGATATGGTTTTATACAAAGGAATTTCAAGCGTCTTGTTCCACATTATGATCCCACATAAATATAAAATTTTAATATCACAAGCATTCGACCTCAGGGATTTTATCAATACAGCTAAATGCCATTTCAGAAAATCAAAGCATAACAACAAACGTTTATATGTTATAGCTTACCACAGTATATATATGACCCTTTATGATGCACACAAGCATTAGGAAATATTTTCCTCGTTACTTCCACCCCGAGAAAGGACTACATTTTGAGTGCTTTTTGTTAAAAAGAGGAGAAAAAAAAAACATTATTAATCTTTGCTGATCAATGATAATTCAATAATATAAATACCAGGCGTTTGGGATAAAACTGCAATACAAACCTTTTGGGGCAACAACCAAAGTTTCAGATGTGTTTAATTCTTCATTATTTTCGAGAGGGTGCGGGTCAGGTAAGAGGTGAAACATTGGAATTTGCAACCGGTGCAATAACTTTGCAACTTAATCAGTATCTGGCTATTACTTCACAATAAAAAATTTCGAGGAATCATACCGAAGTTTAGTCAGGTTCTTATGTTTATACATTTTAAATTTTATTTCTACGTTCTAAATAATAAACGGTCATGACGTAAAACTTTACAAGACAACAATGAAATCTGGAAAATATTTTTAGTCTCAAAATTGCAGAGATATATAATAGTTATCAGGATTAAATAATGGAGTCACACTCTCAAGTCATAGGACAAATCTGAGTCAAGGCATGCAGAAAAAAGCAAATGTCGTTTGTTATTAATAACAACATTTTAGAAGCAAATCAACTACTAAAACAAGGCAGGTCTAAAATAAAATGATCCGCTAGAGTCATTGTAATATTTGCATTTGTACTTACATTGCCCTCCTTGACCATATAATCTGCCTATAATAGAAGAAGTTTACGTCCACAGAGAAAGAAAAACGTAAAAGTTCGGGTAAATACTCATACCCTTGTAATTTCTATATATGTTGTATCCGCAGTAAAGGACATAAATTCGTATTAATCGGAAATCAATAACAAATATATAGCGTTAGTGCAAAACAATCGATATTCTTATCATTTGCATGGTATTTTCCCATAATTCGTCATACAGATTGTAATATCCTTAGTTACCAAAGATAGTGTACAATAAGCAGTTAGAGCATGAAATGCATAGAAATGATAAGATTTGTGCAGAAAATTTATTGATTAGAAAATATCTGCACCATTCACAACTTCGTAGCTATAACTAACATTTCGCAAAAATTTGTACATGCGATTAATATTCTTTCACTGTCAAAATTATTTATTAAACATATGATCTCGTCTACAATATGATTAACAGCCTATGCTTATGACATGGATGAACAAGCCATAACTTCCGGAATTTCAAAAAACCTTTGTTCATTATGGGCCCTCTGCCAGCCAGTGTCGTTCCCACACTGGATGAGTGGGCGGAGCCGACGGTTCCATCACATCGGTCCCGCTACTATCACCCAACCCCCAGCAAAAAATATAGATGATTGAATATATGTCAAGTACTGAATTAAATAAAATAATATAAACTGCTGCATTTAGAGCATGAGTTCCATAGAAGATGTATTTAATTGAAAACATCTGCACTATTCACAACTTTGTAGCTATGACTAAAATATTTCGCAAAAATGCGATTAATATTCTTTCACTGTAAAACTTATTTATTCAACATCTGATCTCGTCTACAACATGATTAAAAGCCTATGTTTATGACAAGGATGAAAAAGCCAAAACTTCAGGAATTTCAAACAACCCTCGTTCATTAGGTGCCGTCTGCCAGCCAGTGTCGTTCCCACACTGGATTAATGGGCGGAGCCGACGGTTCCATCTCTTCTACTATCACCCAATCCCCAGCAAAAATATAGATGATTGAATATATGTCAAGTACTGAATTAAATAAAATAATATAAACTGCTGCCGATGTATTGATTTGATCTACGTAGCTATTTATTTGTTTACACTTTCTGCCACACAATATTTGCTTTCTTTCCTCGCCAAGGCTGTGTTAGTTATACGAGACGTTTACATGAGTGATCAGTTTCTTCCTCAATCGCCCACCCAAACAATTATTGTAGAAATGAACCCATTTTAGATTCTGAATACATTCAGTCTATCCACACTCCCAAATATTATTCATTATTGCAACCTGTTAGCAATCATTATGGCAGGCGTCGTCATATAAAACAACTCGACTAACGGAGTAACAGCTTATACAATTAAAGAATAAATCTGCTCCTGCTATATAACACAGGCTTTGTTTTTTTGATTTTTTTTTATAGGTTTTTTTTTTTCGTTTTCAACTTTTGCTCACATCGTAATCTCCCATTAATGAGTACATAACTAACAAAAACATGTTACCGCACGACACGCCTAGACACCTAGTTATTTTGCTAACCTTCTTTGATGTATTTGTGAAAGTTAGATAAAAAAGATCAGTATGGTTCTACGTGGTCATTGCAGCTCTGTTGACTTCTCAGTTATATTCCCAGCACTATCACTTAAGTGTACCTCTTCTGTCTGCATACTTTTCCTATTCTAGTGATGCCGTCTTTGGAAGGAATGACTTGAATTTAACCTGTCTACACTCTCACCTGACATCGCAATCTATACCTTGCCTTGTCATATAGGATCTTTCTCCTTATAGTGTCTCAGAGATTATGATTTTTCACCTACTCATCCTAACCACCATTAAAGGTCTATTCAATACATGATATTCATTGCAGTATATATTCTGTTTTGTATCGGAACAACTGAAGAAAGATAACTAAAATTCAGTTATCGCTAGCACTGACGTCCAGAAAACTATGTTAGTACGGTCAGTAAATTTTATTTTAGTTCTTGCATGAACTTCATACAAACCATATCGATAATCTTTTTTTGATTATAAGTTTTCAGGTTTGATTTGCAAAATCAACCAAACGAAGCATAGTCTATTCTGTTTTGCTTTCTTCTGCTCTCTTCAATTATTTAACTTTCTGTTGGTTTGTTTTCTTATATTACGTTTGTTTGTTAATACGTATGAACGTATGACTTCTGGTGTAAATAAATATAATACATTGAGATCAAAAAAGACTAAAATCTCTAACAAAAAGTTGATTTTATGAATGATAGCCATATTGAAATAATAATAGCAATAAAATGTTACGTGTCCAGGCTGGTACAAAAGTAACAAAGAAAAGAGTAATGCCAACAAGCTTTGTAAATTTAACAGAATAATTTATTTCCCTAGAAAACAAGATAAAAATATGAAAAAGGACTTACGGTTTGTGAATCTAATCCAAAAATTAATCCTAGAATTTAAAAATATAAGTCATATTACTGAAAAGTTCAAAATGAATCAAAGTTCGAATCGCGATGAAGTTCCAAGATGGAAGGCTATGACGTCCTCTATAACCTGTTTTGTCTTGTGATGTCAACAGTTCCTTGTTTAATCACCAAGAATAATATTCCGGCTATAGAATTCCAAATAATTTTCAGTAATTATCTTTATCCAAGAATTCTGATGAACACTAGATAAAGTCTCCAGGGAACATAAATTATTTTAAATCAAAACTTAATTCAAACTGCCAACAATAATATAAATACCTTTGAGCCCGAAGGTATGATTTACGACTGAATTAAATCACCAACCGATACGCAATTTAGACACTCGAGATGGGTAACGTGATCGCTTAGCTACAAGCCTAGCATCATGTAGGCTAGATATGACCTTGACTGAAATCAGTGATTTCTTCACTGAGAATGGATCTAAAAAAAGTTGTTTACCAGAAAGTGAATCTAGGTCACCGATTGATACAATATAAAAAAAGCTACTGCGTGTTTATCAGGCTAAACAGAACTGATCTCACATTTCTGGAAAAATGTCAAATCCAGTGAATAAAGTTATCATTATAATAACATGTAATGGAATAAAATCAAAAAATTAAAAATTTAAAACTAACCATCAAGTAATTAAATTGCATATACGTAACACTTCCCCCATAAAGAAAAAGAAAGATTTATATAATAAAGCTTTTTACCATATGTTAATTATACATGAGGTAAAAAGATTTACAGAAGAAGAACTCTTATGAATTATACAAAGTGTACATGAAATAATATTTATATGCACGGGAAAGTGCATCTGTTATTAAATTGACTTTTAGTTTGATGTGCCTGATTTCAATATTATATTCCTGTTACAACATACTCCACCTTAATGATCATTGATTTTTGTATTTCATCTTGTCGATGAAAGTAAGGTGGTTGTGATCACTGAACACAACAACCGGAGAAGCAGCTGAACTAATGTAAACTTCAAAATGCTGTAATGCCAATATCAAAGCCAAACATTCCTTCTCGATTGTTGAGTAATTCCATTGCTGCTTCTTTAATTTCTTAGAAAAATAGAACACTGGATGATCAACATCATTGCTATCTTCTTGAATAAATACTGCTCCAACCCCAACATCACTCGCATCAACAGATAATTTAAATGACTGAATGAAATTTGGAGCTGTAACAACTGCTGCACTTCTAAGTATGGCCTTTAACTTGTCAAAAGCCTCGTGACATTTTTCAGTCAAAAGAAACTTGCTTTTCTTGCTCAATAAATTTCTCAGGGGTTCAGCAATATTAGCAAATTTGGAACAAAATTTCCGATAGTATCCAGCCATACCTAAAAATCGCATCAGTTGCATTTTACTGACAGGCAGAGACAATTCAGAGATAGCCTTGTCCTTAGGGTCAATAGGTTTAACTTGTCTATATCCCACAATGTCCTAGAAAAGTTACACACGCACAGCAGAACTCACTTTTGGATACATTCATTGCTATACTTGCATCATTGAGTCTGTCAAAGAATTTCCGATTGGTGGCTAGATGTTCTTTCCAGGTGTCGTTGTAAATGATGACATCATCGATGTGAGCATCACAATTATCTAGACCAGAGGTAATCATATTCATCAAATGTTGAAAGGAACTTGGCGAACTTTTCATCTAGAACGGCATCACTTTATATTGATAAAGTCCATCTTTAGTCACAAATGCAGACATTTCCTTTGCCTTTTCCGTTAGTGGAATTTACCTAAATCCTTTCAGAAGGTAAAATTTGGTGACATACTTGGCATTTCCAATTTTATCAATGCAGTCATCGATTCTTGGTAATGGAAATGAATCTCTTTTAGTCACACTGTTCGCCTTCCTAAAATCAGTGCATATACGGAAAGTTTTATCTGGTTTCGGAACAAGTATACATGGTGAACTCCAATCACTTTTACTG